>WMED01005706.1:0-19211 GCA_019650415.1 Pipa parva
GTTGTTATGGTTAATTTCTGATAAATACATCATATGAAATTGCAACTGTCTTACACATAATCTAAATTCCACAATGCAGTGATCTGGGCTATAAGTTACATTTATTTACCAGTTATAACAATATTTTTAAGTCAAACTGTTTTTCCCCAGTCTCTTAGATGTACAGGCTGAGCATGTGCAGGGTCATTGACCAAGGAAAGAGGCGTATATAGAGAATAAAGATGTCTACCTCCAGTGGCAACCTTACAGGTATCAGTATTCACTTGCTGTTGGACTGGTGCACTTATGAGCTGTTGTAATAAGCCCTATACATAAGGCACATCATTTTTTTAGCCTAAATTTTTCTGAGGCTTTAGTTCCCCCTTTAAGCCATAAATCACATGCTGTAAAATGTAAAGTTGAGGGTCATTCTTTAATTCCAATAGGTAAGGATTCTCCAGGTGACCTGATGACGGGATCCCTTTAGTGCAGAGTACAAATTAGTTACCGTTGCTAAAGCATTTTTTTAACAAACATTTTTTTACAAACTTTCACCAACAAAATCAAGTTTTCAATTAAAAAAAAATAATATGAGTAACTTTATAAAGTGATGTTACTGGAGCACAGTAAGCATTTTCACTAACCTCCCACACCTACACACATCCTATGGCAGAGATATCTGCTTGTGTCATCTACTTTATCTTTCATTTGTAGTGTGCTGAGACCACAATGGTAATGTCAGTTTAAAGGTTGCATCCTTTTATGCCACAGTTCTGTTAATATGCATTTAAACGAGCAAAATGTTCATTTGTTGGATAATTTGCTTTTATATGAAGGGTATGTGGTATATATATTTCATATATATATAAAATTTGTTTGAAAATACATTTGTGGAGACGGCTCCATCTGTCTCCATCTATTTACTTCTAATTACGTCCTGTTTTATCCAGAAATTCATATGTAGGTAACTAAGAGTTTTCATGACAGCTTAGTGCTAAAAAAAATCCAGACAATTAGAGACTGATGTTTATTGGACTAGTTCAAATATTAGAAATCCCATTGAACACAAGCCAATGAGTCTGCCTTTGGACAGTTGCACACTATGTTATGAAATGTAAATGTAGACAAATGACAACCCATTGAAAAGACCTGTCGAATGTGCAAACAGTGGAATCTCATAGTAAATCCGCTACAATTTGCCCATTGTAAAGTCGTGACAATTTTTTAATGTAAAGATTGTGACAATTTTCCCATAATAAAGTCTCGACTGTGAGAATATTCTCATTATAAAGACGCGACTGCGACAGTAGCAGTCTATTGCGACTGTCCCTATCTGGCGAATTCACACCTATACGCAACAATTCGGACTTTAGTGAATAACCCCCTGATTGTTATATGTATTTCCTATGTGTTTTGATGTCATTTTCACTGCCGGCATTATAACTTATATATGAGGTATTTATAAAAGTTGACAGGTTTTTCGCTGTTGAATTAGCACTAAATAGGACTATTTATATCACTGATATAATTGCTCCTTCTGGCCTTTTATATTGCTAAAAAGTGTTTGCCTTATTGAGATGACCCTAAAAATGTTTCTTAGTTAGATCAGTTTCTGCAATGGAAAAGATCTGTGATATCAATAGATAAATGAACAGGAAAGAGCTCAACATGTGATGGTTTTAAGGTATTAATAGTTACAATATCAATCTTTTTGATATCAGTAGATTTTTTCCATATATATATATATATATATATATATCTATCAAGATCGAAAATGCAGCAGACAAAAACTAAAGACAACAAAGTGTTGAAAAGCAGCAAATCGGATGTAACAGAACGAAAGGGCCTTTATAATTAATAATAATAATTTTAATTCCCCACAGTGTTGCTATTGTTCTTCAGGTTTATATAATGCTTTCCATATAGATGTAACATGTACACTTTTCAGGAGGATGTTCACTTTATATTATTATTTTCCTGAAATGTCCATTTTGAATATAATTTTATTTTATTTATGACACATCAATAAACAGCCTTATACTGCTTTATGAGATGGATGATATGCAGTTTTCATAAAATAACTATAAGAAAAGAACCATTTTCTGCCTTAGAACCCTTATCTCAAGCACTGCTGTGAAATACTCACCAGGCTGCTCTAATAGTAACAATGGTTTGTAGCACAGTAGCCTGTTATGTAATACAGTATTACTTTATTGTTATGAAGATAGCCTATAGGTCAATCTTAGGCGGCATTACTTTCAATGTCTTTTCGCGACCCTGTATTTTAAGGGGGTTATTCACTAAAGTCCGAATTGTTGCGTATAGGTGTGAATTCGCCAGATAAAGACAGTCGCAATAGGCTGCTACTGTCGCAGTCGTGTCTTTATAATGAGAATATTGTCACAGTCGCAACTTTATTATGGGAAAATTGTCGCAATCTTAACATTAAAAAATTGTCGCGACTTTACAATGGGCAAATTGTAGTGGATTTACTATGGGAATCTGCTGTTTGCGAATTCGACAGTTGAATTCGCACCTTAGTGAATAACACCCCTCAGTGTTTTTTGCCACAAAACTCAGCACATAATTCATGGTTTGCAAACAATTCACTATATAAGAATAAATTACAATAACTTCATCAGTATTAAAGGAAAGTTGTTGTGTTTTTTGTTTCATTGCTACTCTGCTTTACTAAACATTACACACCCTTAAAAGTCATTTACTGAGATAATGACCTACTAACAATCGTGTACATTAACCATGTATGTCCAAGTGTTAAATGACTTGTTTTATTTTATATTATCAGGAAACTATAAACTACTCCTTTGCACTGAGCAGTCAAAAACTGAATAGAGTGAAAAGGACATATATATTTTTGTTGATGCCCCAATTCTCTTGCAGCCTTTGACAATGAAACCCCTGTATGGAGTACCAACATGATTTATTACGTGAGCAGGCTCCAATAACTAGATAAAACTGACCCAAATTTTGTGTCTGATAAAATCCAGTTAATGTTCCTTTTGGGGAAGAATGGTAACCTGCTGGAGATATTCCACAATTTAATAGACTTTAAAAACTTTCTAAACCAAAGCTAGTTTGTGCACAAGCCTAGGGTTAGCGATTCCTAGAAAAACAATGGCCAAGAGGCTTATACTAACCTATCAAACAACTGAAATCTTCTGCCTGTGAGCTGTTTAAATAAAGTTTATTTTAATGTTTTAAGGAAAAAATCTGTGGCTCCTGTTAGCTTGCTGCTCCTTCCTTGAGATTCACTGCATGCTGATTAGCTTGGTGGTGCCCAGTGTGCCATTCTCAACTTTGGAATAAACACAATTTTTTTATTATTGAAATATTTGTATATAAATATTAGAAGCATCTTATGTAATACTTTTACATTCAATGAATACTGTATTCTGATAATAGTCACATAGTACTGTCACATGTAACTGAAATCCTACCTTTTGGAGCACTAGCACTGATATTTATCACTGATTTTTATGTATATATTTTATTTAATACTTAGTCATTTATGCTTAATATTTGTATTTATTTATTTATGGACTTGTGTTTCAACACATTGTTACAGCTCTACCCATTTAGACTTTAAGCTCTACTGGGCAGGGACCTCCAACCTCTTGTATCAACCACAATATAGCACTTAGGGGGTATGAACTGAATAACTGAATGAAGTTATTTATGACTGCAAGCCTTAAATAAGCAACATTAAGTAGACAGACCTCATACTTGTGGACTACTGCATGATGCTTACAGTTTATTCAAAAGTAATAATGGTGTATTTTAATATAAATTGTGTATTGTACCCATAGATGGGTTAGTTTGCCAACTATGCCTATACAGTATCAGCCTCTTTTAACACATTTTATTGAATCAGACTGCCCTGTTTAATATAAATTTTGATAGTATCACAGCACTAAGTGATTCAATCTTTTTTGCACTATTGCCATCTAGTGGGGGGAGGAGGAAGGTACACATCCACAAGAGACTGTGTTCATTTAACGGAGTGTTTAAAAAAATAGTTACTGTACAACTGGAGGAGTCTAGTTATACAGTATGAAATATAAAAAGAGTCATGGGAAAAGCTCATGGCATAGAAAAAGGAAGCTGGAGATAGCATACGCCACCATGGGAAGGGTTTAGTGGCAATGTTCATATTGTTATAATCAGTGGTGGACATCCAGTGGTCTCCACAGTTGCGATGGGCATTGAAGTGGGGACGGCCGCCACCGCTGCAACCTCTGTAGTGTGCCAGGGGAGAGTGGACCCTGGTGCTGATCATAGGGCCCTCCTTCCCAAAGTTTCACCCCTGATTATAATCAATATAATTGTAATTCTGCCATTTTATTCTAGAACTAAACCTCAACTTTTAAGCTGCGTTTAGTCTGCATCAAATATAACTTCAAGGGAATTTTTGTTTAATAAAAATCTATCAAGATGTACTAGATTTCAAATTCACAGAATCTCTGTATTATATTTGTTTTCTAATTTTTTTTTTTTAGATGTTTAACACTTTCTATATGTTTGTTCAACCTAACTTTTTTCCCTCATGAAACAAGAAATCAATCTTGCTGTCTGATCTTCTCACAAAGATTCATCAGCAGGCACAAATATTACAGAGGTCCAGTAACCAATCAGAAGTTGGCTTTTATTATTCTTGCTTCCTTATACCAGAGAATTCTGACTGCTGATTGGTTACCAAACCTATGTAAACTTTTCCCCTGTTGATGAACTCCCCTTTAAATTTGGTTTCCCCAAAGGAACATGTTACATTGAAGAAATACAGTAATAAAAAAAATTCATGTGACATTAACTGATTTGTAATAAAGGTCATAAATATTACTGAACAGAATTTATAGGCTAATGGTTTTCATGAACCCTATAATGTCCACATTTCATGTTCTTTCCTAGTTATTCTGCCTCACATCCAGTTGTCAAACCTTTATATCTAACATGGATTGCAAACCAAGACTAAAATTCATTTACAGATTCCTTTTAAAGTGTTTTTTATATACCTATACTGATGGATATTTAAATTCCTCACAGCAATGACACATGCTTGGGATTGGAGTATCATCATTAATGCCTTGTTGCTTAGAACAAAACATCCTAGGAGTACTATACAGCAACTCCTCCAGACTGTAAAACCCCCTCTCTAGACTCTGTCCAGTAAATTTTAAACATGACAATAACCCCAAACATTCTTCTAAGGTCACAGAGACATTCTTAAGAAAGTTTAGATCCCAACTTCAACCCTATTGTGCACCTGTTGGGAATTTTGAAGAGCTGTTCAACAGCACTGAGCAACATCAAGCACTGAGGCAGTGAAGAAGGTAATCCTTCAAGAATGGAACAGAATAAACAATACGTCATGAATTTATACAATCCATGACAAGAAAGATCAGTGTGGTGTTGAAAACTACTGTAACCTGATGGCATACCAAATTCTGGGTTGTTACTTAAGGGCATGCTTAGTTTTGCAACCCTTGATTGAAGCTATATTGCCTCATTTCTTTTGTTCTTCCAAATAAGAATGACACTTCTTCTCTACGTGTTTTAAATTTATTTTAGCTTTAAATTTTTACATTTGTCATTCTTTCACAAATTGTAAATTTAATCAATTAGAACAGAAATGTATTATGTGTAAAGGGTTGAATTCTAGTATGCTGTTTAATTTCTGTGCAACATTTATAGTTTGATAATCATGCAAGTACGTTTTTTTTTAATAAAAATCACGTAGTAATGTCTTATTGCAGTCTGCTTGTAACATGTTTAGGATGGGTGGAGCAACTCTAACCAGGAGAGGGTATACTTAATCTCCTAAAGAAATGGGGTAAATGTCAGACTTTATACCAATTAATGAATTAGCATATACATTAAATATTTAATAAGGAAGCCATTTAAGCCACTCTTCTAGTATAAAGATAAAGAATAGGCAGATAATATAGTTTAGGACCATAAAACGAAATACAGGTCTTTATTACAAATAGATTTGTTAAGCCATATTTCCACAGTCCTAAAGGAATATGATCTAACACTCTATATATGTTACATACCTTTGCTGCATTCCTGCGGCATCTCTGTCTCCTGCCGCCCGCGTTGGCGTTGCACTTTTGAGTGACAGGCTTCGTTGTGTAGCAATGACACCGGTCCCTCCCTGCAGCTAGTCCTTGCCAAGTTAATCATTCAATAAAGTTTATCTCTCCCAGTATCCTGTACCTGATTCCTAAGCCTGTTCCAGTATCCTGTACCTTAGTCCTAATCCTGTCCCAGTATCCTGTGCCTGAGTCCTGATCCTGTCCCAGTATCCTGTGCCTGAGTCCTGATCCTGTCCCAGTATCCTGTGCCTGAGTCCTGATCCTGTCCCAGTATCTTGTGCCTGAGTCCTGATCCTGTCCCAGTATCCTGTACCTGATTCCTGAGCCTGTTCCAGTATCCTGTACCTGAGTCCTGATCCTGTCCCAGTATCTTGTGCCTGAGTCCTGATCCTATCCTAGAATTCTGTGCCTGAGTCTTGATCCTGTCCCAGTATCCTGTGCCTGCACCTGTCCCTATTCCTGCTACCATCTTGCGGAGGGTGAGTCTGAGGGCCGCGACCTGGGAGTCTCCTTGTCACAAAGTCCATACCCCCTTGCGGGGGTTAAGGGTGAAGACCGGAGGCTCCTTAGACTCCACGCCTTGGATAAACCCATGCCAACTCCGCAGTGGTAAGAGGGTCCGCTTCCTCAAGTGATTCCCACTGTGACAATATAGACCAGGGGTGTCAGACTAATTTTTGCAGAGTGCCACATCAGCCTTTTCTTTGCCATCATAGGCCCGGTTGTAATTGCAAGACCGTAAAGCAAAGTATTCGGCCCTGACAGCTTCACTTTTAAGGCACAGTTAGGTTTATACAGTTTTACAATTACAATCAGCCGTTTGAAGGCAGCCATAAGGCTTAACATATTATTAAATAACTTGGGACCCCATATCACACACCTTCCTCATCCACTGATCAGGTTCTGAAAATAAAACAAACCCAAAACCTCTAGCTCATGGGCTCACCATTCAGGGCTACGTGAAATGCGGAAGACAATTTGTTCATGCCACTTCCTGTATGAATGATTTTAGTACGAAGA
Organism: Pipa parva; assembly: GCA_019650415.1. Lineage (NCBI taxonomy): Eukaryota > Metazoa > Chordata > Amphibia > Anura > Pipidae > Pipa > Pipa parva. The sequence goes on from WMED01005706.1 coordinate 7,113, forward strand.
AAATAAATGTGTTTTACCTAATCCACTGTGCTGGTTCTTTTGGATTTCAATGAACACATATGGAGATGTTCAGTGCTTTGTGCACGTGGAATTGCAGGTGATCTCTAGTTATCTATATATGCCAAAATAATTTTGGGATGAGAGCCAACATTTGTTTGTTTATTGGTTATTCCACCAATGTTCTTCTGGCTGCTCTCAATGCTCTGCAAATCTACTAGATAACAAGGTCAATAGGGACGCCCTGCACCTGCTACATCTAACTCCTCAGTGCCTGCCATAGGCATAGAACCTCAGCAAACTAAATCAGCAGGGGACCTCGAGGGCCACATAACATAGGGTTGTATGCTGCATTTTACCCTTGGGCCTTGAGTTTATCATATGAGGTCTAGAGTATTCCATTTACCACTATAAATGTAGACTGATACCAAGCATAAGAATTATTTCCCTGCTGTCCAATAGGTAAAAAAAAAATTAGATAACCCGAATTTTAGAAACTTAGATACCATTCCTCTATAGTTCCCTACATAGATTTGCTGCAACAACTGGGATAAAATGACCTATGTAAAACATAGCCAAGTAAGATAGATTTAGTTTATAGAAATGCCTCAAGAACAATACAGGGTTGTATGATGTTTAAATCCAAGTTTGTTTAGACAAAGCTAAAATTGGTAGTAATCATCTAACCCAGTGGATGCCACTGTCATTTTCAAAAGGCTTTTTCACAACATGAGGTCAGATACAAATCGGTTCTGGATTTGGGGGATAGTTGTAGTACTCTGCCCCATTGTCCCAATCTTTCAGTCCACATAGTCATTTAACCCCTTTGGTCAGTCCAGCTAGACATCATAACAATCATACAGTTTTCATTAAGGTACATAGAACCAAACACAGATAGATGGGGGTTATTCATTAAAGTCCGAATTGTTGAGTATAGGTGCGAATTTGCCAGATAAAAACAGTCGCAATAGGTTGCTTCTGTCGCAGTCGCGTCTTTATAATGAGAATATTGTGGCAATTGCGACTTTATTATGGGAAAATTTTCACAATCTTAACATTAAAAAATTGTTGCGACTTTACAATGGGAAAATTGTAGCGGATTTGCTATGAGAATCTGCTGTTTGCGAATTCAACAGTCAAATTCGCACCTTAGTGAATAACCCCCAAAATGTTCAGTATAGAATAATGGCAGAATCCTATAATTGTGACATCATTATTTTTACTGACAATATACGAACAAATGTATCAATAAGTATTTTTTATTGGCAAATACCATATATTCACATGACAGTTACCTTATATTCTCATGACAGTTACCATATATTCACATGACAGTTACCATATATTCACATGACAGATCAGGAGTATTAAAGCAGTATCCTTGCTAGTAAGCATGTTTAAAACAGACAAATGATTATGCACCACCTACTAGAAAATCCAAAGGATGTTTGAAACCATCTCAAAGTTAAATTGTCTTCAGCCTTTTGCCACTATCTGCCCATGGAAACATTTACTGAAACTTCTCTGCAATTTACAGCAGGGTTTATATTATCCTAGGAATAATGCAAATCACCCCAGACTTTGGGAGTAGAATCACATTTTGACCTTTCTGTGTTAACATTTGTTCAGCTTCAGAAAGTCACTGTTGTTACTTTTCATTACTTCTCATGGAATAGCGACTTGCTACAGTTGATAAGAGTAAAATGCAGCTGATAGTTTCATGTGATATTTCTAGTAACTGAAACTTTCAAAATACCTTTAGTTGTAGGTGCTACTAGTAAATTGGTAGATCTACTGTTTTTGTTATGGGGGGACCGCAACAGATTTAGAAAAACATCACTGCAGAAAGTGCTCCTGAAAGCCCATTTGTTCAAATGAAATAGTTAAAAATCTATACTTTCTAGACATAATTTATACTTTTTGGAAGCACGGATGGAATATAGTAGTTATAAATACTTTTTGGGACATGTTATGTTTGATTAATTCTGCTTTTTTCAAAGAAAGTAGCAGAGATCAAATTCCCTGTTCACAGTATATAATCACATATACACATGAAAAATCTTCTTTCAAGGGGCACCATAGTGCTGATATAACTGCACACTTACATAAAAAGCTCCTTTATACGAAGCCAATTGCTGACACAAATAGTTAAAAAAAAAGTTTAGGGAAGAAATAATACTTGCAGATTGCTTTCCTTAATTAGTTTTCCTAAGAGTTAACATTTTCCTTACCCTTCTCCCCCTCCTTTTTCTGATCTGCAAATCAGGCAACATGAGAAGAGAAAGCTGCCTGACTGCTATTGGTTAAGCAGTGTTCTGACCTTTTGGCCACATAAATTAAGCTTGTTTACAGGAGATTACAGAGGGAAAGGTAACTTTTGCTCATTTGCTAAGTAGTAAGTAGGGCAAATTGTCCAGGGGAGGGTACCTTTTCATAGAAAACTGGCCAGTACACGTCACACACACATTTCCTCGTGCAGGAGTTTATCAGGGCTGCCTACTCAATCATTCTGCAACACATGAAACATCTACTGAGGAGAAACGCTTCTCATTAAGGTATAGCACTGCATATGTAAAGATGTATTTTGACTATAGTTCCCCTTTAATATCAGTTTATCTTTTAGGTCTTTGCCTTTTTGAATAACACATTTCTCTCTGTGGTTGTTTGTGGATGTTGGGGTGCTCCTTAAGAAAAACATGGCCAATGCCATCAACCTAACATCTCAAATAAAAAGATCTGTCAGTAATGTAATGCTTATACAGTAGAGAGTGGAACGAGAAAACAAGCAATAACTATCTGCTGGTGTTACTGTAGATGGCCTGTTTAGTTTGTTGGATAACATACAGGATGCTGTTTTTTAAACATCAAAGTCTATTCAGTTTTCCATGCTATGGATTGAGGTACATTGTCTTCATGTCAAACCTGTATGTAAACAAGAGCAGGACAAACAAAATCACTTGCATTTTACTTTCTTTTCTGGTGTGGAACATCCAAGAAATGACTGAGTCCTGTATAGAGAGAAGATTAACTGCAACACTGTGGAAATGCAGCAGACGCAGCCCCAGTGTTCAGCGATGTCGGGAATGAATAGGGGCAGTAGTATAAGGCTGGAAACACTTTGCTCTTCGTGGTACCACATTAATATATTCACTTTGTAGGATCTTGTTTGTTCGTCCTTTTCTCTGCAAAGATAACAGAACATAAGCCTAAAATAAAAAAACAGCTATCATTGTATTGACATGTCTGGCACAAAATGTTTGTGTCCTAGTTCTCCTTTTGACCGAAAAGTGTATTTATTTTTACACATTAAAGATCCCTTTTATATGACAGCTAATGTGTGTTACCATTATTACATTATCTGAATAATACGAAAATTAAGATGTTAATTGAATATAACCAATTATTAGTGTTTAAAGGGGAACAATTTGAAAACTACATTTCTTACATGTGCCTCACTGGCTACTTTGTAGCTGAACTGATTGTAATTAAACTGAGTAAATGGGGTATAGATATTTAGCAGTGATTAACCAGTCACCAGACCTTTATATCTGTTTGTACAATCAGATATTAACTGCAAAACATGGGCATCTGGAGGGGAGACAAAGGCAAGTGCCCCGTACAGGAGGCCGACGGGGAGACATCTGGAGAGAATAGGGCACATCAGAAGTAGTCTAGCTTCCGGATGCACTCCTCTGTCCTGCCCTATCTGCCTAATGGATTTCTACCGCCATCCATTAGGCATATAGTGTAGGATAGAGGGGTGCATCAGGAGTTTAGAACTACACCTGGTGACTCACATGATGCTAACGTCATGACATCACAGTGCTGCTCTCCTTAGTTTTCATTCTGTGGATGCCCATTGTGCAAAGTACTATTTGATAGCAATTTTATCAATAGTTTAAGTGGAAAGATAAATATAGTCAGTGCCAGGGAGAATAGATATTTCGGTAGTTTGGGTCACATGGCTACAACAGAGGGAGAGAGAAGAAGCAGAATTTTTACATATTGCCAGGGTATTGTAGCATGAACACTTTATCAAAACTCTGCTATTACAAATCTTTTTTTCATTTGTTTTTATACAAGTGACAGGGTCACTGTTTTACATTCACATGGCATGGACCATTAGCAAATAATTTAACAGTCCAATCTTCAACAGTTATTTGCCCATCTAATTTCCACTGTTATTAAAATTACTTAGTCTTACAATATACATTTTTTACTTATTTTCAGTAGTTTTTTTTTTTAATTTACAGCCATTTTCTTACAGAAGCCCTTCCCCTCTCTTACTTCCTCTTCAACTGAACAATGAAAAATCTCATGCCTCTGACTTGATCTCCAGGCTTCAGAATTCTGATATAAATAATTCAGAATGAAGCAGGTGGGCAGCAGCTCTGTGAGACTGAACACCTGCCAGATTCTGATTGGTTACTCAGAATTCTCAACACAGTCATTCAAATGACTGATTTCCAAACTGAAATTTGGAATTAATCAAGAAAGAGAAAATATTCAGCAAGAATAGACAAGGGAGTATAGGTGATACATTTTATTGGCTAACGTAATAGATGGTAAATGCAAGCTTTTGAGGCTCCTAAGGCATCTTCATCAGTCAATAATATGGAACTGAGAATAACAATTTTATATAGTTTACTCTCTTGTTTTTGCTTAAATCTATGGCTAACACGGTGCTACACTCTACTGTTTCAGCAAGAATTTAACTGTAAATTGAAAAGGATTGAAATTATTAAATAATATATATATATATATATATATATATATACACACACACACACACACAACATAACACAACACAAGTAAAACTACATGCCACAAAGTATACCCTGTGGTCACAATGATGAGATGTAATGGCCGCTCAAATCCTTAATGGTGTAGTAAATACCTCTTAAGTGTGGTAAGTAGAGAAGTGGGTACCGAGGAGATGATGACCCAATCTAGAGGTTGTAGCAAAACAGGAACTCCAGCACTCGCAGTAGTAAAATCACTAAAGTTTATTGGAAAATTTTAAATCCAGGAAACATGGTGAAAGATAAAATCAAAACAGCACCTCCTAATGCGTTTCGCGCCATGAGCACTTAAATCATAGAAATCTATGATTCTATGATTAAGTGCTCGTGGAGCGAAACGTGTAGGGAGGTGCTATTTTGATTTTATCTTTCACCATGTTTCCTGGATTTTAACTTATCCAATAAACTTTAGTGATTTTACTATTGCGAGTGCTGGAGTTCCTGTTTTGCTATAACCAGTGATCACTATTGCTGTTTGTTTTTAGATAGGACAAGTATGTTATTTAATTCACTTACATGAGTGAAGTCAACTGGACTACTGCAAGGCATTGATTTAATAGTGGCAATGAGATGGTTAAAAACGTGCTACTGTACCAGTTTACGAGAATAAAAACACAGCCTAAATTTCACTGTGGTTCTTCCAGCAAACATCTCCCTCCTTTACTAAAGCATACTCTTTCCTACTTGCATTCTTGATTGACAAAAAAAAAGGACAATTGGGAGGTATACCTTTAACATAACACAGAATACTTAATTCTAAAAAGAAGATATGTAAATACAGTATATATATATATATATATGATATGTAATTCTCTAGTTGCTCTATAAGAATTCTATAAAGTTAGAGAATACAGTATAATGCACCGTTACAAGATAACATTCTCACCAAAATGTAAAGAAATGCTGCTGTGATAACAAGGCTGTATGCTACGGTAACTCCTATAGCAACCAGTAGTGGCCATTTTGGCGGCGGTAATGTTCTCTCTTGCTTGAAGATATATTCTGGAATAAAATATACCACAAGGCAACATTAAAGTACAAGATGAACAGGTGTGTAGAGCATACAAGTGCCACTGGGGAATTTTTGTGAAACAGTGATATTGACAAATGAATATTATTGAAGATTTCATTGCAGACAAATGACATAAAATAGTATTTGTATGAACCCAGTACACTAACCTGCCTTCCTCCTTTCCTCCTGACTGTCACTTGGGATTTAAAGTAATCTATTCATTTCCTCCATATCTAATCACAGCATGTGATAGATGGATCCCAAACTCCCCTTCATTGTATAATACATTATGTATGAACCCAGAATGTAATAATGAATCTACTCTGCACTGGGGTGCTAGGAGATGAAGCTCCCGAAAGCAGAATATCTATAAGATTGACACCCTGACGAAATCTCCCCTACCTTGTTGGAAAGTAAGGCAGGAGATGCTGATACTTCACCACCATTTTTGACACTAGGCTTTTTGATAATTACAGCATAAAGCAGAGTCATTAAATCAATCGTCCATAATAGTTTCCTAGGTGACCTCTCAAGGATAGTTCAACCCTGAGGTAAATGTAATATTTAGGGGTTGTTCTACTTAAGGCAACTGTGTAATATCTTACTGAATATCTAAAAAAGAAAAAATACGTCTTGTTTTTACTAAACATAATGTATAAAAAAAAAAAAAAAAAAGACTAGAGATGAAAATGTAAACAGAGTATTAAGTAAATAATTATTTTTAAAAACTTGGGCTTTACACATCTTTTTAGTCTAAGGTCAGGGCTACACAAGCTGTTTTTCATATAAGCTGTTTTTAATTACCGGTAGGCTCGTTATTGTCTATGGTGTAAAGCAAAATAGAATATGTGGATTATCCCACAGAAAATAATGGATACTATTTTTCCAGCTCAGCTGAAAAACAGCTAGTGTGACCCTGGCCGAATGGATGAGCAAGCCCTGACTTTGGGTACATAAGACATAAGTCACACGATGGATAGAAAGCATCAACACAGGCTTCCTTTGCAATGGAATAGTAGTAGCAGGTTTCAGATGTGTCCGTATTTCAGGAGATTAGCTTACGGTTGCTTATTACCTTTCACATGGATGACGGTGCCGTTGTCTTGTTGGGAAGTATAAGGAGGCGGGTACATATCCTCTTTCTGAAAAAAATAAATGTCTGTATGGTTCTCCGTCAGATTCGACAAATAAAGAGTGATGTTGTTTCCCGCTGGAACTCCTGTACAACTTATGTAATTGTTGTATTCAAACTGCTGGTAGGAGGAGTTAAAGGAACCACTGCAGGCAATGATTGATTTATTTACCCCTCTGAGCAAAGACACTTTAAATTCCTTGTTTTCTTTAAAGTTGCTGGTAAACGTTATGTTTACGCTGTTAAATGCGACAACAACCGTCTTCTTGGGAATTTCTGTTAAAGTGTTTGGAAAAAAAAAAGAAATGTAAAACTTCTTCCAAGCTACTAAATACATTGTTACGGTAATTACATTAGCAATTCTATGAAAACTGTCAACTGAGAACAATTTAATAAGGATTAAATTTATAATATGCAAAAATGTTTGTTTTTTTTCTATGACTCAAAGACAGTTTCCAGAGGTTTTTTTTAATGTGGCCTGTTTGTGCAGCCTGGACACATTCTAATAATATTATCATTATCATCATATCTTCAGTCGTTTTCAACACACCTATTTATCTCTGGCACAACAGGCCAGGGTCACACTGGCTGATTTTAGCTGAGCTGCAAGAATTGGATCCCTGGTTTCCTATAGCAGCGTTTCCCAAATGGTGGGCCGCGACCCGGTACCGGGCCACGAAAGCAAAATGCCGGGTCACGAGAGCGCATATGGGTTTTCATGACTGAAAACTAGTAATGGACTTCGCGCACGGCACCGCTCATGAATATTCATGAGGCGGCTATTTCATGACGCAACATGCATTGTACGCCTTAAAAACACATGTAGCAGACAGGACTGTTCACTTGCCACGAGAGGAAGCTCCTGCTTGGATCGAAACGCATCCGGCAATCCTCATTAGCAGTGACTGGATGTTTTCTTGTACACACACACCAGGGTATGCAAAAAATATTAGTGGGTCACAAAGGATAAGCACAAAAATAACCGGGCCATAGAAAAATAAGTTTGGGAAACGCTGTTCTATAGGATAATTCACACAGACTATTTTGTTTTGCACCATAGACAATAATGAGTATAATTAAAATTAGCATAGCCCTTGCCCCTACACACCACTCTCTTTACACAGGTCTTTTATCTCATGTAATGTGTTGATAAACCAGATGATGGTTTACTTATAGACTGCTAAAGATTATTGTTATTATTGATCAAAGTGTGAATTTGACTGTCAAAGTGAATTCTGATCATTTCAGGCTGCTACGCTCTGATTCTCTACTCCTTATTGACTAAACCCAGGATTCTGATAGCAAATTCACAACCGTGCCAGTATTCCCATAGTGAATTTGTGACTGCGCCCGTCTATTGTGTAGTGTGTGACTGTTGTCAGCTGACAAATTTGTGACATCGCAGAGTTTGCTGAATATTCAGGGGGGTATTTCCAATAGTGCGAAGTGAGGTGCGGAGTCTTTGCCTCACTTCGCACTAACTGATATGCGCTCGTTGATGTCCTGCATGTGGACATCAGCGAGCGCTTTAAAGGGATTCCAGTCTCTACGAGACCAAAAGAGTTGCCTTGCCGAGACTGGAATCCCTTTAAAGCACTCGGTGATGTCCGCGTGCAGGACATCAGTCAGCGCATATCAGTCATATTGTGAATTCCCCCCTCAGACTTTAGTCAATAACACCCTACATGTCTTTCTTTTTTAATGATAGCCCGTGTCAGTCAGAATAATAATAAATTTCACTGGAAGGTGTACTCAGTACCCGGTATAGCAGGTCTGAGATGACAATGTAAAATGTCCACAAAACTAGAATATATATTGAAGGTAAACTTGATGACTTTTATCTCTATTTGCAAAACAGCTTATATACAGTATATATACTGTAATCTCTCATAGATATTATTAATAATAAATATCAATTTAAAGGGAAATAATGCTCCTTTAAGCATGTGCGTTTTTAAAACATAATGAACTGTATATAAGCGTGTGTGAGTGTGTGTGTGTGTATTTAACTTTATACATAATTTACAATCAACTGAAGAAAAATAAAAAAGTTATCCACTGAAAAAGACTGTATTACATCACAGGGAAGACCCTATTTCCTCCTCATTATGGGGTCCTCCCAAGCATGCACAAACACTGTAACCTAGAATAGCTGACTTGCAAAGTTAAGATAAGCACAGCTCTCATCTCTTCATCTCAGGAAGTCACAAGTGCCATAAATAAGAGAAAACAAACCACAACATGAAAACTAAGTAGAAGATATTGTGTTATGTCTACAGTAGTGCTGCACAGATACATTAACCTGTTTGTTACCAATACTGCTAGTATACTGGTCCATGTGTCTTGTAGCACTTGGTTTACAAACAGCAAGCATAGCCGCAAACTGTGCCCACTAAACAAAATCAAATGTCCTACAATAAACACTATCCAAACAGAAGAAACCAATGGCAAATGATTTAATAAAGCCAAACCATCATCAAGAACTGTAAAAATACAAACCAGCAACACTTTATCTCCAAATCTGAACCAGCAACAAAGTATAAAAAGAAGCCAAACCAGCAACACCGACCCCCCCCCCCCCCCCCCCCCCACACCCCCATAAATATAAAATCATAATGGTTAAATGTGTGCGCAGGGGGTTTATAGAACCCCAAGACAATGGAGCACGAACTGCAGGGGGATACAATGAACCCCCCCAAACCAATAACCATTTAGTCCCCCGAAAAATTAGGAATAGCAAGCTTTCGAGAGATGAATAAAATGGAATCCTGTAGAAACCAGTGTCCTAAAAGCTTGCCGTGCATTATTATATTAGTTAGCCGGTAAAAGGTATCACACATATGACATTAATAAATGAATCTGTGTTTTTCATTGTTTTTCTTTGTACTTATTAGATTTATTATAGAAGAACCATCTTATTAGAGGGTGGAGAATTTAAAAATACTTGGACATAAACAAAATGTGAATTTTTAGTATTCATGTCTCTTTAAAAACATAGATTGTGGTCATAGCTAGCTGTACACAGGGCAAGGCAGCCGGCGAGGGTTTAATTTATTCTGTGGACTTTTTAGCAGCTGTCTGGTGCTTCATTCATGAGTCATCATATGCTTTCCCTTATTCAAGTTCTTTTTTATTTATTTTTTTATAAAAAATATGAATATATATAAAATGTACTAAACACCACTGTTTTTCCTCTAATGGAACCAAGTGTTCAGGGCATGCATCACTGATAGTATGAGAAGAGAAATTTTTTGAGAGTCTGAGAGCAAATATTGCTTCTAATTTCAGATTAGACCCTGAATGTTCTACAAGTACAAGACTTGCAAGCTAATGTCTTTTTTTTGGTAGTGGTAAAAGGAGCTGCTCTGGCTGACTGGCAATCTTGATCCTGGAGCAAGTCTCAAATTATATATCTTTCATACCTGTCCATCATCTTTCACTTGAGGATTCTGTTCTCCAAATACTCTGTGGAATCTATCGTCAACAATACAGAGGCACTAAAACATTGAGGGCCTCGTTGACTAAAGTCCAAATTCACCTGTTGACTTTACCTCGCTGCAATGCAAGTCATATTGCCAAAATAGTCACAAATTATCTCCTCAGTATTGACTAAGTGGAGAATACACTTGTCAAACAGGCAGACAGTGGAGATCACTGTTGTATGCGCATTGTGGAGAAGTCAGTCACAAATCAGATGAGATGGCATGTGGAGTGAGGTGAATTTGCCAAGTGAAGGGCAGTGACGTCAGTCTCACACTGTCCCACTAACTGTATTCTGTAAATATTCTAACTATTTCTATGTTACCTTGTCCCTAGGTCATGTTGTCATTTAGTTGCAGTCGCCAATGTCACTTTTGCAGTCGCCTTACGCAACACTGGAGCCCTGCCATCAATCACCCATTTCGTCAGTCTGAAGTGGCAAAGTAAACAGATGAATTCAGAGCAGTTCATCTCGTCACATTCGCACCTTTGCACCACTCCGCTGCTTAGTCAATAGAAGTACCTATTCACGCGCCTGCAAAGTGATGCGAAGAGCTCCATAAGATTGAGACTATCATATTTGCCCGAATTGGTTGCATATTCCCCACTTCGCAGAGTTTAATCAAAAAGAGAACACGGGGGAGCGTAGAATAGATACATATTCATGGTTCTACGCGACTATTCAGAATTGAGTCAATGAGGCCCTGAATTCTCTTATTGCACTACACTAAATGGGGATCTGCTAAAGGACAACTAGAGCCTTACATTTTTTATTTTTTATTGTGACTGTGTTTATCTGGCAAATTCGCACCTGATCGCAACAATTCGGACTTTAGTGAATAACCCCCTCACAGGCTAAGTTCAAAATATTTCCCCACTGAAAAGAGACATCGAGATCGATCTGTAATGGAAGGAACCGTCATAGAAAGAATTGCAAAGTGTGCAATATATGGGTCTTATATTTGTAAACTAAACAAATTCAAATGTTACACTAATTAAAAGCACTATGGAATTAAAGCAATTTGTCACATTTTACAAGCAGGATTTGGGCACCAAAATGTTAACCAAGATGTTAACCACTAACAGCACCTCCCCTGACTGCTTCCTTTGTTTGTTTATACAGGCAGGTGTGTAAATGAGCAAGGTGAACATATATGCTGACAGATTTCTCAATGTTCAGAGCATATTTTTTAGTTTTATCGATACATATAGAATGTACAAGCAAATGAAAAATCATTTGTATCTGGTATTGTCATAACATGATTTACAGTTTCAGCAAGTGCAAATATTGTAACACAAATGTGAAACACTCATGGGGCATATTCTATTTGCAAACAGTAGATAAAAGTAAAATTATATTTTTGCTTTTGGGAAAGTCCTGTTTTCTCTATAAATGGGACTGTCACAGGTTTTTGTGAAACATTTCTTAGAACTGAATTGCTGTATTACAGGCGGTAGTAAGCTGTCCGAATTGTTGTGTATAGGTGCGAATTTGCCAGATAAAGACAGTCGCAATAGGCTGCTACTGTCGTAGTCGCATCTTTATAATGAGAATATTGTTGCAGTTGCATATTTATTATTGGAAAATTGTTGCAATCTTAACATTTACAAATTTTGGGACTTTACAATGGGGAAATTGTAGCGGATTTGCTATGGGAATCTGCTGTTTGCGAATT
>WMED01005707.1:4351-19210 GCA_019650415.1 Pipa parva
TATGTAGAGCTGCCCATAAAATACTGACTACATTTTGGAAGGATAAAATATACTGAATGTCCTTAGAATGATGAAGTTCATGATGTATTTTGCGAAACTATATTATACCAGTAGATGGCACTGCTCCATAATATTTTGTAAGATTTAATACAATGGGCTGCTTGTGCAGCAAGATATGTTCAAAAATCTTACTTCATTTTTAAAATTTTTTGTATTTTACTAGTTATAGACAAATGGGTTCTGAAAGATCTCTGTGTATATACTTACAAAAATATTATTTTAAAGTAAGTTTTATTTGTAATCATATATATGATGATATGTAGAACACTTTAGGAGATATTTTGAAAAATCCCCAAAGTTTTCTTCTAGTATATCTATATTGATATATCTTCTATAAGGCTGAAAATATTGATATCGCCTATATTGATATTTATTAAGTCCCTTGCGACCTTTTTTATCCGTGAAAAGTGATTGCCTGGTTGAGGGTGGCCAGACTCTATTATTTCCTATGGAGATGGTTTAGAATGTATTTTTCTAAGCCCCCATTGAAAAGATCAGCAATATTGATGGAAAAGAATCTCCATTGCAAGTAATGTAGAGTGTAGTTGAATTGATGCATCGATATTGATATTTTTCCATATCGATAAATTATATTTGGCATTACATAAACTGAGGGAAATTGAAAATGTGCCGAAAAGGAAAAAAAACAGCAATAACATGGCGAAAACCAGCAAAACAGATCAAATTGCAGGAGATAGGTCGAAATGACCTTTAGAAATTTACCCTTTGGATCATATTTACTAAAGGTGAAATACATCAAAACTAATTTGTCATCTATGATTTAGATTCTCTAGTTCATTGTGATAATTACACCTGCGTATTGAATCTTTTTTCTTTTTTTTAGGCAAAGTTTAGTTAATGTCAGCTTTTTCACCTTGGTTTTTTTTTTGTGGGACGTTTATGTCCTTTTCAGTTTGATTTAGGCTAGGTTCATACTAGCGCATAAATGAACTGCGTTTTTAGAAAATCGCGTCCAGAAAATACACTACGTATTTCAGTCTGGCGTATATTCTAGATATGCTTTCCTATTGTACTTACCTGACTCAGGGGGTTGTTCACTAAGGTGCGATTTCGACTGTCGAATTCGCAAACAGCGGATTCCCATAGCAGATCCGCAACAAATTTCCCCATTGTAAAGTCACGCTGATTTTTTAATGTTAAGGTTGCGACAATTTTCCCATAATAAAGTCGCGACTGCGACAATATTCTCATTATGAAGACGCAACTGCAACAGTAGTAGCCTATTGCGACTGTCTTTATCTGGCGAATTTGCACCTATATGCACCAATTCGGATCTTAGTGAATAACCCCCTCAGTGTGAACGCTCCCTTGGCATTCACGGCTCCTCCGATCTTGCCGCATTCTTTGCATAGCGTACATATGCCAGCAACAATGCAACGTGAAGTATTTCGGCTTATGTTCTGCGCTAGTGTGGCTGGAGCAAGGTAAATCCTATAGGGATTTTTGATTTAAGCATAGTGTATATGCACAGCGTATTTAAACGCTAGTGTGAACCTAGCCTTAGCCATAAAACTGTTCACCATTCCTAGTATGGCATTGTCTCCCATTATATTTTGTGGGACAGCTGTAATGACAATCATAAAAATGCACCTAAAATTGTCAAAGAGCATCAAAAGTGGTGAAATTGCATTGAAACAGCTAAAAAGCTTAACTTTATTAAGTTTATCATTCAGAATTTATTCCTATTGTAAAACAAATGTAAATTAATAGTTTAAGGGCTAATACTACATTTATTGTTTATTTTTCCCATCCATTTTTAATATATAGGGGAACCTATACTCTACATTAAATTATAACAATGCCAGAATTTACTGAGGACCTCATACGCAGTATAAGCCAAGAAAGAGGCTAAATTCTTTTATAAAATTTATTTTACTCAAAAGAACATCTAATACTTTCTTGTTGTGGAACAGGAGTGCATTATTTTTTACTGTGTTTATTGAGGCTGTAGGAATGATATGGGCATGTGTGCACATTGCTATCAGCTGTTGGCAGTGTGTATGCTTGTTGTTAATACACCTGCGTGCCCTACAGTTGTGTTTTTTTAAAGAATATATGTAGCTAATGTATATTACCCATATACCTAAATATATATATGGTTGGGAATCACCCAAATGCTTTAACAGTCTTTTGTCAATTAACTACTGCAAACAGTGACTTTCTGAAGTATTCGGCTTTTATTTCCACAAAATGAACTTAAACACAGCCTTTCTTGGCAAAAAAAACAAACAAAAAAACAATCCCAAATTGAAAACCAATGTTCCACCGTGAAAAGTCCTTTCTCAAAATACAGTGGGAAACGGCAACTCATACAATTCAGAGTTATATAACAAAATATACCTTTCCCTCTCCAGGAATCACTCTCCTTAGGGTCTCAAGGTGCAGTGCAGCCACAATCCTATAACAGGGTCTTTTCCACAGGTCTCTCTTTCTCTCAGAGCACCATCCACAGAAGAGAGATTCCTCATTTAGCAACATCAACCCCCACCCACAGGCTTTCCCACCTGCCTTTTTAACACAGGTTTACTCTGCAGCTGGAGCTAATCTCAAAAACTGGGCTGTCCTCCAGCCATAGGAACACACTGTTGGGGAAACATACCTTCCCTGATACAGCATACCGCTATACCCATTACAATATATATACAGTGTATATATATATATATATATATATATATATATATATATATATATACTGTATATATATATTTACATGATCAGTATAGGTATTTACAGATGCCTCTTAATTCAGAGATATCCTTAACCCATTTTCTGCCACAGTGCTACGTTCCAATGAATGTCTTAGGCCGCTGATACTAGCGGAGGTTAGTGAATGCAGATGGTTTGTCCACCATCTCCAGAATAGAGAATAGCTGTCACATGCAGCTACAGAGGAGCCACGTATGTGTAGCTGGGCAGGTAACTTGTATTTTTGCTATGTTTGTTTGGCTACTTGGCTGAAGGAAGCTGTTTGTGTTTTTTTATTCTACTTAATAATACCTGTTCCCTATAGAGCTAGTCCCATAGAAAACGATGACAGTTATTTTAGACAGCTGCATTGAGTCAGGTGAGAGTAGGCTGACTTAATGACATCAGTTATGTTCCATGGAGCAACCACTTACTGTCAGTACATGTTTTTTACAAACAGAGGGCATTAAAGTCGCCTATTTATTCTGACATGAAAAAGCTTCCCATGTGGCTATGCATATGTAAAAATGTTCCAGTTTATTTGCAAAGGCTACTTTTAGTACAATTCTGCTTAATGGCTCAGCATTTATAAATGCATGTAGGATGCTGCATTATTAAATTAGTCAAAATCTTTAAAAATAGAGTATTTTTACTTTCCTCTTTAAAAACCTTTTATACAATCAGATCAGAAAATTATTATGACCAAACATAAATTATATTTGAAAGGGTTGCTCAATCTGACCTGGTAGCTATGGGTTTATTTTATTTCTCAAATTCAATTAATTGTTCTACATGAGGTTAAAGATCTCCAGTAAAAAATCTGTAAAAAAAAATGAATAAAGAACAACACAATTCTTAAAGGAATAGTATATTATTAGTACAATGCTAAGATAACCACATGGATCATCTGTACTACCCTGTACCAGGTTTGTGGACATGGGTTTCATCCAAGACCTCTTTACTTGGAAGGATCACAATTTACAATTGGAGAAGAAAGTTGACACCCACAATAAATCTTATGGGGGTAATATATAAACATTTATTTCGACCTATTTGATTTGTTTTGCTGTATCTTGCCACATCTTCATTGTAATTTTTCATTCACTGTGCGATTTGATTTAACCTACTTACAGTATACGGGGGCAAAAAAAATGATCAGTCTTGGAAAAGATTGAAAGCAAAAATGATTAATCCATTAAAACGCTTGCACTATTTTCAAGGACTGTCCCATTTATTTACATATAGCATTATCAATATCACCAATTTTTTTCAATGGGAAACTAATGGCAGGACTATGTCAAATCTAATGTGTTTTTGTCACCCTAAAGCAGGCTTCAGGAGTTTTAACAATACAATGAAAGAACCTTGTATATTTTTTGGAAGTGTGCCACAAGCATTGTTTATAGATCAGTACCTACATAAGGTCTACTCTAGTTGGGAAAGGTATAGTTTTGAGATAAAAGAAGGGTGGAGGAAAGCTGCTTACTGCAGCCTCAGGTCATATTAACCTAAGCTATTCTGCCCTTGAATACTGGAAACTCCTTACACACTCAGAGCTGGTTTTAGAGAAACCGGGTCCCTAGGCAAATTGAGCCCCCCCCCCGCACCCACCCAGAATTGCCCTACTTGTCTCCAAGGGCAGCCTCCACATGCCCTGAGCAATTTCCCAGTTTATCCTCTCACCCCCAACAATGGTCCTGTGCATACGTACCTATCTATAATTCTATCTAATAACTATGAAGGACTGCTATATGGTACACTCCAAACAAGTAACTTGTCAGACAACATCTGGTTCCTAATCTTCCAGTCACTGCTGTGTAGTTATTAAATGCAATGTACAAGTGTGTCCTTTTATATAGTCACCTGACTTCTAAAGATATATGAAAACAACAGCCAAGTTCCCACATATGAATATGATATACTCCTTATGTTAGAACTTCAGAACATTGTTAAAGAAAGGATTTTAGATAAAGATAACTTGGATGCAGAACTTAATTTGCATACACAAATAGGGGCCATGCAAATATCAAGGACTCATGGTTGATTTTGCCCATTCATTTCTGAATTTGTACCGATTTCATCAGTTGAACCATAGAGAATTACCGTTTTGACCATTTTTGCAAGTGAATTTTTTCACTTCTTAGTTTGATAAACATGCCCCATATTTGTTAAAACACATTTATTTTCATAATGATTCTATTGCAGCTTGCTCTAATAACATTGTGATGTTCTGAATATGCTATTAGATGATTTATGGGCTTATTTGAGAAAATCTGGCGTAAAGATCCAAACCAAAATTAATTCGTCACTTCCCCATATGTGGATATTCAGCAAACTCTGGGTGAATTCATGTCCAATTCAAATGCTTATGACTGTGGCAGGCTTACACAGCAATTTGCATCCCTTAGTGTGCTAGCGCACAGGTAATTCATATGTTCATCAAGCATCAGACTCAGTTAAAGTAGCTTATTGGGCAAGGTGTACTGCTCCAAAGTCACCAATTTTACTTTGGCAGATCAAACTGGTGAATTAGGGGGTTGATGGCAGGGCTCCTACTGTACGACTGACAATGTCACATTACTCCAGAATCCATATCCAACGTCATTTGCTTCTTCACTAAGTGAATGCACTGGAAATTTGCACCTATCAGAGCACAGCAACCAAAAGTGATGCAAATACATTTCAACGGTCGAATTCTCACTTTGATGAATAAGTCCCCTGCAGGTCCTTTGAACATATAAGTACATTTGATTTGGCTAAAGTATTGCCCACTTTAAATGTGCTTGCAAAAGGACCATGTACATGCATACTCCAATCAATCACACCTAAAAATAGGCATTATTTTTGGGAACAAAATCCATGTATTATCTCCATGTTTAACAATTTTATGTTACATTTTCAAAAAGCTGAAAGTGTTTTTTGTTTTTTTGTGTTATGTACTGTAGTTCCTTCAGTGGTGCCACTGTCATTGAGTTCCATTTATCAGTGGCGAAAAAATACATCAATGCAAAAATTCAACAATGCATTTTTCTTGTTGTGTTTATCTGTTGTAATCCAGCTATCTGTGTACATTAACAATAGCTATAAACTGTATAAAGCCATGCTGAGATCCAATGCAGGGCTTTTATGTTAGCAGAATGTTTAGACATTCAAGCAAAATCTTCAAATCGAGCTGCTTTTATAAGTGCTATATAAAATTTACAGCACATATTTTTTTTTTATTCTTAGCGAAAGATAATTTTTACTGTGTAACTGTAAGTTGTCAGTTAAAATGTGCATTGGCTGTGGTCAAGATATACAGCCACAGAATCTCACATTCATTGTGTAAAGTTATTTTGACTAAGTTTCCCACAGTCCTTTCTGGTCACCTTAAAAAGACAGCATATATGACTACAACTCAGCCAGACTAGTCCAATATCAAGGTAATAGACATTGCCTACAGGTTGGGAAGAATGATTATATCATGTGGGTGCCAAATATTATTTTTCAATAACCAACAGTTTGTTGAGAGAACCAACACATAGTTTAACAGTAAATTTCAGTATGTTACTCATTTATAGTGTCACAAAGTTGTACAGTGGAAGTATCAGGCAGTGGACTGGAAGAGATACTCCCACTTCACACCAATTTCTTCAAGGAATCCTTACACTGGGTTCCCTAACTACAGTAAGTATGTCCTTTACCTCTGGGACCTACACCTTTCTCACTCTGGGTGGGCTAGCTGCCACTACTCTGACTGCACTGGCATATAATTCAGGGGTTGGCAACCTGTGGCTCCACAGTCTCCTCTCTGTGGCTCTGTTCTGGAATCGTGGGTGGTAGGGGAGGGGCCAATCTTGCTACATGCGTGGACCTATCACAATGCAGCCCAGTGCTCAAGAGAGTGCACCTCCCCCTGTGCAGCTCCAGAGTATTTTTCCCCATTGGAGGAGGTGACAAAATGGCTTCCTCCATAGCAAAGGTTGCTGACCCCAGATATAGCTGTTGCACCCTCTTTAAAAAGTTTCTTCTTTAGACTCAGGCCTCTAGTTTCTGATGCCAGCCAGCCCTGGTGTAACACAACGTGGTCTTCTTTTGCTTTGTGCCCTGATAGGCTTAGCCTTTTAAACCATTTCTTCGGGACCTCAGCTAAAATTACATTACTCTATCTTTAGATGAGATTTTTCCTGATTTACAAATAATACACTGCAGATATACCATTCTCATTCAGTAGATGCAATTCATTACTTCCCAGTTTTTGTGATACAGCAGGACTTCATAACAAACATAAATAGAAGTGAGTGACAGGAGAACTAAAAATCTGAATTAGACTGAACCTCTTAAATTTGTGGTGTTGGATTAATGGTAGTTTGGTATGAAACAAAAGTGAGGACATGTAAGATGAAGTATACTTTACAGAATTGTCTGGAATAAACAGTCGTACTTTTGCCTGTGAAATGTGTACCCCCTCCTCGACCCCGCAAAAGTAGTTTTTCTGCGGTGTTTATCTACTGTATTCTAGCTACCATTTTATATATTAAAAATACCAATACAACTGTATAAAGGCACAGTGAGATCTGTTATTAAACTTTTATTTACATCAAAGTGTGAATTCAACTCTGAATCCATTACTACTTACTTAGTCACTAAACAACAAATTCCTATGGCGAAGAAGAGAGCAGTGTTGGGCACTATTTGATGAATAGTCAGGTGCAGTCAGTAGCACAGTACCAGGATGCTGTTTAAAAGAGTAAATGTCAATCTAACTGTATCTTTTTAAGAGTAAAAATCAAAATACTATTAATAGGCAGGATTGATTATAAGGAAGGACAATGTCATCTGTTTGTCACATTTCGGATGCCATTTTTATACTAAATTACAACATTTATATCCCTTTCTATGCAACACTATTCCTAGTCCATGTTGTCTCCTGGCCGCTAAATTTTCTTTGTCTTTTGAGTGGATGGTCTTCTTACACAAAACCAGAGCTCGGCCATCAGCCTCCTAATTTGGCCACTTTGATATGGTAAAGTCAAATTTAGAGCATTACATCTTGGTGAATTTTCCACTTTGACACACTGTGATGCTTGATAAATAAACAAATTGTGCATGCATATTCAAGCAAAAAACCCCTAAATATTTGGAGGATTACGAGATAGAGGGGGGAATTCAGGATAGTCCGAAGTGAGGTGTTGAGTGTTCGCCTCACTTCGGATTTACTGATCTGCGCTCGCTGATGTCCTGCACATGGACATCAGCGAGCGCATTAAAGAGATTCCAGTCTTGGCGAGAGCAACTCTCCTGAATTCCCCTTAGAATGTTTCGGTATATTGACCCTAGGGAAACTTAGTGACACTGTAAGAAGGAAATTGCTGTATGGATTGACATGGCATCGCGGCCATCTTTTATTAAACTGGGTCAAAACAGAACCATGATCAGGAATGTATGTACAGGTGTATATGGATAAATAGACAGATAGATCCATATATTTACAATTGTGTTCCTTAAAACAAACATACAATCAAAAATCCAAATATATTTAAATCATTTTTTTGCTATAAAACAATGTGAGCCCGGATAGCTTAACTGTAGATTTAGAACAGTTCATTTCGCTTCTCTATTGTGAACCGTTTTACTTTTGTGAAATACTTGGCTTTACAGTGTCATTATCCCAATGCTTGGATATCACCATTCTACTACACACAGCTAATTTAAATTTGATAATGACATTTCAAAATAATGGTTTTGCTTTGCAACACTTAAGATAAACTGTTTTAGAGAACCACATGGAAACATTTGTCATCATTTAAGCTATTTTCTACGACTTTGACATATCTGTCCACATTTATTAGAAAAATGTCATCTGCATATAGATAGACTTCTGCGAAGGTGCCGATATTTGGAAGGTCATTAATACAATACATGATAAAAAAAAAAAAGAATGCGTCCCAGGGCAAATCTTCCAGAACACTTATTTTAATTGTCCTTGTATTTAAAACAGATCAATTTACATAGCGCCTTTTCAATCAATTTGTAGGATATGAATTTTGACTTAGGGCTTTTCCTTTTTTGCATTTTTCTCAGCCCAATAGTTAGTGGTGTATATTTTTCTTTAAGTAAAAAGGAATAAATGAATATATAATGTGTGTCGCTTGTTTAAATACATAAGCTGGTTGACAAAAAATATCAGGACATATAATGTCTATGCAAAAAGACAGTCACTCAGGTGCAAAACACTGACACACACACAAACACACACACAA
The DNA here is from genome assembly GCA_019650415.1 of Pipa parva. Classification (NCBI taxonomy): domain Eukaryota; kingdom Metazoa; phylum Chordata; class Amphibia; order Anura; family Pipidae; genus Pipa; species Pipa parva. The sequence continues at coordinate 13,360 of WMED01005707.1, forward strand.
ACATATAAGTTTAGTGATTCTACCAGTTCATGACCAGTAAACCTTTTAACAAATATGATGATTTAAAAGGAAAGTTTATTGAATCATTTAGCTAAGTGGCCAGAATCTTCCTAGTTACAAATCCAAGCCTCTTGTCCTTATACAAAGCTAAATTTGCAGCAACAACCTAATTATAAACCATAAATCAGTTGTCAAGTCATTAGTAACAACGCAGATAAAAGCCAAACTCAATGGACCCCCTTTTCCACCTACGTGCATAATAGAAGGTGAGAGTAAAATAATTAGGGTAGTCTTTACAGCCTTTGGCACTCCATACCATTACCTTTTCTTTGGGGTAGGGGATATGCATCCCCTTATCCCTTTCCCTTTGCCCAATGGTATACAGAGAAAATGATTATTGTTAGTAAGAGCCCTAATTGCATTGAATTGATCCTCTATCCTAGGCACCAACTATTCCCGGTTGCTTATGGGGCAAGGAGTGTTGAAGCAGAACCCTGACCAACTATGTGTCTGGGTGGGGGTCCTTTAAAAGTGCCACAAACATTTAAAATATGAAAGTACTTCTTTTTCATTAATATTAATTATTGAAAGCCTGTAAAAAAATTGCTTTCAATTTATTGGCCATCTAGTTTTAAGTATAACAAATGTTAAAATGACAGGTTTAGGAATACTGATTTTGCATAATAATAGAAACAGAAGTAAAAAACAAGCACTTGGAACAGAAGTTATCATCTAATCCTAGTCCCCCTTTCTCTTACCTTTGTGCAGGCTCTTACTTGTGTGAAGCATTTTTATTAATAAACAGCTTTTGACTCTGAGCTGTTTTAGGCTGCTTTTCTCCAGCTATTTAGTCTCTCAGAGCTGCCTTACACTAAGTCAAGGGTCCCCAACCGCTGATCTGCGGACCATTGCCAGCCTGTAGGCCCCTTGGTACCAGGCTGCATGATGGTGATACACGCATAGGAAGGGTGTCACTATTATGCAGCTGGCAACACATGTTGCCCCGCCCCCCACCTTCCCAGCCTGTCAAACCTTTGCTGGAAAGGGAACTGGTCCCTGATCTCCCAAAGGTTGGGGACTGCTGCACTAAGTTTCCTGAAGAAAATGAAAGTAAATTTTAATTAGTTTCAGGAGGGGGGAGAGCACTCAGTTAGTGAGCATAGCCCTCAACTAAGGAAGGAGGGGCTAGAAGTAGCTGAAAACCTCTGCTCCTTCTGCTTGTTTTTTCTTCTATTGTTATAATTATTCTGCAAAATCAGTAAGCCTAAATCTGTCATCTTAAACCTTGCTGAATTTATTACTAGAAACAATCATTAGAAAGCTCTTTATTTACAGGCTTTCGTGTCCCTTACTAGTTTGATTTCTGCCTTGGTTCTGACAGGGAACTGCAGTTTACAATCTGTTAGTCAGCTCACAATTACATGGTAACATATTTAGTAAGGTCGAACAAAAGCACCATGGCATAACTTTAAAACATGGGCCTTTTAAAGCTACACCACTCCCCTCTTGTTCGACCTTCAGTGAAAATACAAAAGTGTAGAATAGACATGAATTTAGAACAATACGCCACTATTTACACTTTAGTCCATAACCCCTAATGAGTAGTAGTACTAATGTGATGCGCCAATAAAATTGGGTAGTGAGGAACCAGACAGTTGATGATGTAAATCAGTGGAATAAAGATGTAGTGGGCTGTGTTAACGTAAAATGGTTCCAGAGATATTAGGATACAGGATTATAATATTGTTAATATGAGATTAGGGTTCATGAGTATAATTGAGTGTGTAGTAGTAAGACAATAAAATGACCGCCAAGGGTTAGTAGATAGAAGAAGCCTTTGTGTGTGAGGTTGAGCAGATAAAATGTTATTTTCCTTGTATTTTAAAAGCTCCTTGAATTTCCATGATCACATTATTGGTTTATAATTAGCTCATATGAATTTATTTTAAAAAATCCTGTATTTCTCTGGCACGGCAAAATAAAACATATACCAATACATTTTGTATGAAAAATAGCAATCACTGTAGACATGATTCTGAATGTTCAGAAATTTTGGTTTTAGTAATCATTTAATTACTTGTTGACTTCTTAGTTCTCAAACAATATGTCACAGGGTAGCTGAAGATCCTCGTCTGTTTTAGAAATTCTTACGCCTGCTTTAAGATTCATTTTACTGAAGCATAAAAAAAGTAAAATCAGTTCAATTGCATACATTTCTACCCTTGTTGGAGAAATAATTATAGAAAAAAAGATGAATATTCCCCTTCCTAGATGTAAATGTATGATGCTTTCTATTCTGAACCGTTAGTTTAGCCAACCTCTCAGAGATGAAGGGTCAATCCCAGACTGGATTGGTAATAAGGCCAGTGCTTGGGTGTATCTGTATGTGTTGGTACAGTTAAAGACCCCAGTGGATATGCAGAATCCAGTAGATCTAGGTGAAAATTTCTACAAGAAGAAGCAGTTGAGATGTCCCCATGGTAAGGCCTGCAGGCTTATAACTCCCTGGTAGCATCCCACTGTCCCTGGGTTGGTAAATGATAACATGAATCTGATGCTGATATGCATGTACCCTGCTGCTAGCATGTAAAAGGAAGTTTATATACGTATATTACAAACATTTCCCGGCGCCCATTTATTGTAATTTGTTACAAAAACGGTAACTTTATATAGTATAGGTGCTTGTTTCTGGGGAATTAAATATATATATGTGTGAAATTTTTGGGCTACAGTTACACAAAGGATCATGGTAGTTGTAGGCCACCACTAAGATTACATTAAAATGCACTACAAATGCATTCTGTCTGCAAATGACTTTGCAATGTTATCTATTCCTATACAAGATCAATAATTAGCATTCTTATTTTGTGGACTGCTTGGTTCAGGCTGGGTTTAAAAATGCAGGTCAGATCATTGTGTATACCCTGGTGCAATTCTAATTAAAAATATCTGCTGCAGAATTTAACTGTAACCATGGTAACCTCTGGTTGCAGAATCCTAATTGGAAATATAAACAGAAGTTTAACTAGAGGGGAATTAGCATAAAGTAGAAGAACAAGCCTCAACACACTGACATAACCAGGTGTGACACAGCATTTACATGATGTGTCAAGCTGTGGAAATTAAAAAAAGAATGTAGATGCAATCTTATTCTGTCACAAAAGCACGCTAAGCAATTTAAATAAAAAAAAAAAAAGCATTTATTGTCTTGTCACACAGAATGCTGCCCTGGCCAGTTACACACTGTTGACATTCGTTCTAAGGGAAGTGTCATTATGCAGGTTATTGTGATGGTGATATATAAGAGAAGGAAATAGATCACACATTTCTTAAATACGGTTAGTAGGTACAATGTTACTCAGCCTTTGTTGAGGGGTATGTCTTTATAAGCCTCCTTCCCTGGCAATGAATCACACTTGTAATGTTCTTTTGCTGTCAACCTTCAAGGCATGAAACCAGTGAGAGTAGAAGGTTGTTGAACAGGAAATGACAGTTCATCGAAATAATTCTGACATTATTGAGTGATGGTGGATTGATATCTTGGTGGAAATAGGCACCAAGAAAAAGTATATAATACAATGAGTGACTATTGCAAAGACGAACCAGTTTTGACAGGCAGAAAACAAAATGAATCCCCTGTAATGGACAGTTGGGTCCTAGTGAACTGACCATTGTTTAAAAACAGTTTTGTTTTTTTTAAAAAACCTAAATGTTCTTGAGGGGTAAATATATCATGTACATAAAATCACCTTTATAATTCTCACATTTCCATGAAAATAAATTTGACATTGGTAGTGCTTGTTTGTAGTTGATTGTTGTAAAAAAATATTAATTATATAAGTATAAATAACAATAATTAATAAATATTTAATTTACAAAAGCTTTTCAGTAATTGCAATTTATGCTATTTACTAGATTAAATTTGACGTGGCAACTGCAATCTGGCCAAAAGTTTCACCTTTTGGTGACTGGACCACCAGGAATCTCCTAGCAGTAACAGTCCTCACTGGACTCTCCTGGAATTTTACGGGCTTAATGGTCCATATTCACCATTGCTCATATTTCCATATTCATCAAACTCTGCAAAGCAGTGAAAAGTGGACTTATGGAGCCCTTCACATTCATCAAGCGTTGGAGTCTGTTGACTAGCAAACTTGGCAAGGTGTACTGTGATGTACCAGATCAGTCGTGAATTAGGGGGTTGATGGCAGGGCTTCTGTTTGGTATAAACTGACTGTTTATTTTCAATGAATAGTCACATTACGCCAAAGACTGTGACAAAGACTTACACCAAAGACTGCAACTAAGTGACAGGATAAACTAGGGATATGGTGACAAAAAAAAAGATGTTATTCACTTAGTGGGAAATTGTGAGGATGACATCATTGCACTTCACTGGTGAAATTCACATCACTTCAAATCACTCCTCAACCTACTATTATCCAACTGACTATGCTGCATTACACATGAAATCACATCTGACAGTGTTCACTTCTTCACTAAGGGAATCCACAACTTAGTAAATTAGTCAAATTTGCACTTTACCTCAAAACAAGAGGTAAACACCCATTATCCAACCTTGTTGCTCTAAACCTAGCTGATTGTGGAGCCGCTGAATACATCTGGTAAAAGCAGTAGCTCCCAACTATCCAAACTCAATGTGACCCTTGTGAGCCAGCTAAGGAATAGACAAAGGGTAAGGAAGAGCACTCCTGGTAGTAATGTCTCCCGCCCAGCTTTGGAAGAAATCCTGAAGCAGCCCCAAAGCCTATGGTTGTAACAATTCAGTAATTAACCTATGAACATGCTAAATTTGCAAACCAAGGCATTTAAAAGCTGCCTATGAAAGCTTAAAGTGTACCTGTCACCTCAAAACACTAATACTAATTTAGGTTGTACTAATGAAATAAATGTTTTTGTAAATATATATGTATTTAAAAAAATGTACCTTAAACAGCATTTCTCTCTGTGATCTTCCCTGTCAGCCTGCCTTTTCTTTCCTGGGTCAGGTGATGATGATTGACAATATAGCTCCTCCAATCAGATCCCTGCTAGATCATGATTTAAGAGATCTGATTGGAGGAGCTATAATGTCAATCATTATTTATCCCTGCCCACTTGACATTCGGGATAGAAAAGACAGGCTATGACAGGGAAGATGACAGAGAGAAATACAGTATAAAGGTACATTTTGTATAAATTCATAGTATATATTTGGAAAAATATTTATTTCATTAGTACAACATAAAATTAGTATTATTTTTGAGGTGAAAGGTGCACTTTAACAAGCATGTAAATTCTCCCTTTCCATGAGTTCCAAATTGGGATCAATGGAGAAAGGGTGGGAAAGCTTGATCTGCTGCTCCTTGCTACAGTACAGCCATTTTAGATTACGAGATAAGCAAGTACCTGGGTGCAAAATTCAAGCCCAAGATTCTACCCAACTGCACAGAATCTGGCAAGTTTAATCATGAATACATAATTGTAAGCAGGCTACTCGCTTCTGGACAGTAACTGGGTGTTATGCATTGCAACAGAGTTACTGGGCACTGACCAGCATCCGGACATTTTGGATTTCTAGCCTCTGAGGACTGATAATTATTTACAGTGCAATTTAAATGATATACTGATCACTGATAACTAGAGATATGCTATTATATTAGCATACTTAGGGACAACTATACAGGAACTGGGCACTTTTTGTTGTTATTGAGCTATTAGGCACAAAGCACTTAGTCAGCATTGTAACTGGATTCTACGTAGACACTGAGAGGGTAATTCAGGATAGTGCGAAGTGAGGTGTGGAGTCCTCGCCTCACTTCGCACTGAATGATATGCACTCACTGATGTC
>WMED01005708.1:1968-13684 GCA_019650415.1 Pipa parva
CTATTAGAAAATATAAAGAAAATGTATTGCAGTTTCTCTCCATGCAAAGGTCTATAATTATCGGTATTTATCAGGGTTGGCAACACTTGGGAAAAGGTTTTTATTGACCTTTAAATTGAAAACTGACACTATGATATTTTTATTTTTGAAAAAGGTTAAGTAGAAACCTTTTTAAAAGAGGGTTCGAAGATTAGAAGTAATGAATTTACAACTCAAAATAGTCCCATAAATAATATGGAGGAACCATTTCGGCGACATTTATTAAACTCTGAAAGACTGCTCTCTTTTTGAGTTTACCGAGAGAAATCTTGCATTGTTATCGTGAGATTTTTTTTAAATTTTTGAGATTTCGAGATAGAGTTTTTTAATCTCGATTTTTCTAAATTTTGTTTTCGATAGAAAGGTAGCCATACTTTACATTAGTAGCATGGCTAACCTTTGCATCAAAAATTTTGAAAAATCAAGATTGAAAAACTCAATTTCAAAATCTCGCAAGAACAATGGAAAATTTTTCTCAGTAAACTCATAAAGGCCGAGAACGGTCTATCAGAGTTTAATAAATTTTGCCCAAAATTTCTGTACAGCAGTGACGCCCAACCTTTTTCTGCCTGGGGACCATATACATGTCCGACACGGGTCGTTTCAAAGTCGCGACAAATTTTTAAGTTAGAACTGCAACAATTTTACATAGTACAGTTGCGATTGTGACAATATTCTCATTATAAAGATACGACTGCGACAGTAGCAGTCTATTGTGATAGTCTTTATCTGGCGTATTCACGCTTATACTCAACAATTCAGACTTCGGATCGCAGGCTGGATATGGCCCAGGGGCTGTAGGTTGGGCATCACTGGTGTACAGTTAACTAGTACAGAACAGAGACTTTGTTTTTTTAACAGATTTGTACTGCAGATTCCAGAGGACAAGAACAGTAGGAAAAAAACTAATACCACATAAAGAAAATATACACAAGAGAGAAGAGTTTGAAAAATCTGCTCTACATTTCTGACTGGCACCCTTTTTATTTTGTGAGGATCTAATATGGAAAAAGATTATCAGAGGCACATACAACACCCCCCGACCCCTCCCAATGCAAAACTAAAATAGAAATTAGCTTACCGAATATTTATCATCCCGTTTTTTCCTATACCCATATGAATTCTTCCTATAAAAAAAAAAAAAGCCATTATAGGTTATAAGTAAAATTTAAGAAAAAAGCTAAAAGCAAACTCACACAAAAAATAGCTAGTGTAGAAACAGAAAAAAAATATTCAAAGTTGTAAGAATCTAAATACTTTGTGGGAAACTGGGAATCTCATTTTAAAATATATATATTTTTTTATTTTAGAGGTTTTCTAAAGATTCTCACTGATTTTTATGCTTTTTACAGAGAGCTTCTGTGAACGTTCCTGAATTTTCAACAAGGCAATTGGAAGCTATATGGATACAGCTTAAATTCAAAGCATTCACAGGATCTCCTTAAAGTGGACCTGTCAGGGTCTGCTTAACATATTAAAGTTCTTCCAATCAGATCCCTTAAATTACAATCTAGCAGTAATCTGATTGGAGGAGGTAGAATATCAATCACTTAGCTCCTCCCGATCCAACTTGATTTTCAAGTTGGAAATTGGAGCAGAGAAGAAGCAGGGAGTTTGCTTCTTTTAGTACAGTTTTAGCATTCACCTAAAACAACTAACTGATTCTTAAAAACAGTCTGTTAATTGGTCCTGACAGGTCCCCTTTAATTCACATTTATAAAATATTGCATGCCCACTGTAACCATCTTGTGTAAGTTAAAGGCAGTGCCATGTACAGTTTATTTAAAGGTCTTAAAGCATTTGCAGTAGAGTATATGGGAATTAATGCTCTGTGTCATAGCAGCGATTTCATTCTATTATGTTTCCTCTTTAAAATTTTAATCTTTAACCTCACCGTCCTCTTCCAAGTCCGGGCGAAGTCTCAATATTTGCCGGCTCCAGGCGACCAGTACTAATTTCTCTCTTGACAAAAGCAGAGGTACTTTGAATCCGTGTTCGGTTTTGTCCTGGTTGCCGTGTTGGTGGAGCCCGCACACCATTAATTAATCGGTCAGTAGTAAAGTTAAAAATGGTTGGCCCATCGAGCAACGCGGGCCCTCTCTCTGTATTGGGTATCGTATGCCGCAGATGTGATTTGCCAGGATTCCTGGGAAAAAAATGAAATGGAAAATGGCACTAAGCATAGAGAAATAGCATAAAATAGTAACAAACCTCCGGCACTCCAAATGAAGTAAAAAACCTTTTCCTTTATTGAGCCAACTAAGCATAGAGAAGAAAAGGACAAAACTTGAGACTTCGTCAGCCTCCCTCATTCTACTTATGTGTGCGACTGGAATGCAGGTTTCAGTGCCCTCATTACTATCTTTTAAAGAAAAAGAAAATAAAGCGGCAGCAGAATATAGTCTGAGATTTGTAATATCCTTATTTTCTCATTTGTAGGATGTGATACATTGACTAATTTGTTAATAATAAGAGCAGCAAGTACTCACCTCTTACCTATGAACCCAGTTAAGCAGTGGGATTTCATTAAAACAATTACATGGCTGAGTTCACATAAATCTGCTTTGGTTTTCTGAACTGTGATTTACAAACCAACAATTCTTTCATTCAAATGATCACACTTAATTTCTGCCTCGTTCTTGTGCTGTGTTAAAATTTGCCGCAGCTGCATTCTTTGTACAAAGAAATGAGCATATAAAGAGACTGGTAATCTTCCTTCTTCTAAAACTTAGCATTATTCTCCCTTTACTATAGCCTTTCCCACATATTTAAAATCAGAGTAACACCAAAAAATGAAAATGCCTCAAATGCAATTATAGTTACTATATATATATATTCAGTCTGTGCTTCCACAAATTCTAAATTGTGCCTACAATGTATGATATTTAGCTTCACATATTAGACTTTAAAGCACACTTTCTGAATGTGTATTATCTAAAGCACCTTAGAAAACAATGGGACTGGGTGAAGTCTGTTTAACAAAATGGCTGCTATCAGCAAACCTAAAATCAGACAGAAAGTAATAACATACATGACTTAACATCAAAAATTAAATTTTTATTGTATATAAATGGTAGTAACTGCATGCTAATTCAAATGGAATTGATTTAACAGACCGTTTAACCCTTTTAGCAAATGGTTTTATATTTTATAGTTACTGGTCCTATCTCCTGAATGACAAGTATATTATAGTATGTGTGATACCTTATTTTTCCTTAAACAAGTATAAACAATGAACAAGTGTATAATTTTAGCCAAAACATATAACCATATTGAAAAGCACTGATTAGTTATTTATCCACAGAAAAAGATTATTTGCGATGTAATTACATCTGTACAAAGGCTACCAAGACATGCCAGTCATGTCAAGAGGGGGATAATATTTGTAATATGGAAATTTCCCAAGAAAAGATTCCAGCATGAATATATATCAATGTGTGCACTTGTTCACTACATCCTAGAGGCTTACAGGGATTAATGATAACGAGCTTTCAGAGCTGCCAGAGTTCACTGTTTCAGTGTGAAATTGAAGATACTGGCAGTCTAAAGATCAGTATGATCGCTTATATAAGAGGGAGTTTTCACTAGTCACAGGCCCAGTCTGTAACTTTACCTCCCTTTTAAAGTTCATAACCTAAAGTATCATAAAACGCTGCAGAAATGTTTTTAATTCACTGAAACCCACACCATTATACCACAGCCTGGCACTACTTGCCTGTTCCTTGGCGTATATGGCCTAAGAGAAGCTAGAGGGGACGCTGTTGGCTTAAATGTTGGAGACGTGAACCCATTGATGAATCCAGTATTAGGAAATGGCGTTACCTTAACAATGAAAGAAAAATTTTATTCACTGCAACTGAAGACAAACCACAAAAATACAAAATAATGAATTACATTCATATGCAGGTTAGTTGCTTCCATCTTCTGAAATCCTGGTACTTCAACAGCGGTAAGTCTACATGAATGTATACTTAAATCGGTGGTGCTAAAACGCTGCTGTAATAATTTTACCATTTGCCAAATATGTTTGGCAAATACCAGTACAACACAAAACATCTCTCTACTTAAAGAACTAAAGTTAAAAAATAAAAAAACAACAGTTTAAAAACAACAGTTAAAATAAATACTTATTACTTACAGAGCCGGTTGATAACAGTCACGGCATGAGCTGTACTGTAATTAACAGGCTCCCAATGCTTCCCCTGTCCCTTCTTCACAGCTCTGGCTAACTTGCAGCCAGTGCCGCAGCTCCTCCCACCCTGTAACACCACGGTTGTTTTATGGCTTAAATATCATCACGTTCATTGTGGGGGCCAATGAAAATGCTCCCCGTAATGAGAGTGATGATATATGAGGACAGGGAAGGAGAAGAAGGAGCTGTGCACTGGCTTCTGTGTCCACCAGCGCTGTGAAGGAGGCGTTGGGGGAAGCATCGGGAGCCAGCTCATGCTGCGACTGTAATCAATCAGCTCTGTATAAGGTAAGTATTTAAAAAAAAAAGAGGAGCAATAGTATAGATAATATAAATTCATTGATGAACTGATTGCAGAGGGTTACTGCTCCTTGACCACAAAAAGATGAACTTAACAACCTGAAAATAGTCTGAGAATTCCACTTCCTACGACAAACTAAAAACTTATTTCAAGGTGAACAACCCTTTAAAATCTCTGGTGTCAAGAATAAATATATAAAATACTACAATGATGTTTAGCAAAGGAAGGGCATGATAAATCAACAAAAAAGCAAAAGAATTGTCAAAAACAAATGCAAAGAGCAAAAGAATGGGACCAGGACAAATAAAAACAAGAGAAAGGACAACAAATAGAAGGAAGGGAGAACAGATGAAGGCAAAGTATACATAGGAGCCTGCAAGACCCATGTTTGCCTTTCATTTTAGAATGATGTGAGTGATTCTAAATGATTTAACAAACAGTTTAATTCTTTTAGCAAATGGATTTATATTGACTCTAACCAAAATATATCAATGATTTTCCTTTCTATCTGAACTGAATACAAAAGCACTGGAAAACATACCAAGGAAGGGTCCAGATAGCTGTGTGCGGTGGACCAAGTCTGAGGAGTAATCAAGCTGTAGAGGGGGAACTGTTGTTGGGGACTGTACACTGGAGGTATGTAGAAGGACGTGGTGTATCGCTGCTGTGCGTACAGGTTCATGTCCAGTGGTCTATAACCATTCTTTGGCAAAAATGTATTTATAGCTATTGCCTTTGCTTTTATCCTTGCCTGTAATTGAAAATATTTAACATTGTTTAATGGCATTGCAACTTATAGTGTTAGACAAGTTTTTATTTTTACAGTATTCTCAAAAACCACAATCTGCCTGAGACTTTCTATACTAATATAACTATGTTATGGCATCATTCCTAGACACCCAGCGCTGGTTTTAGCCCACTTAGGAAACCTAAGGGTAACCGGAAATCAGGTGCAAATAAAGGTATTTATACAAATTGGTGTGGTTTATTAGCACCTCATAATAAACAAACACACAAAGCCTTACATCAAATTACAGTTACACTGGTTAAATACAGAAACAAGAACTTACCTTAATTGGTTTCCCTTGAAATGTCTTTACCTCTTCTCTGAGGTATTTGTAGGCCTGTGGAACAAATCCAGCAGTTAAATTGGTCAGTTTAACATGACATAATGGAAATTAAGTCAAATTTAATATTTAAAAAAAAGGCTAAAAGCTTCACAGAAATCACTCTGCAAGAATTATTTTTCCTTTTTTAAAATACTGAGGTTAGATGGCTTAGGGTTGGTTAATTTAAAGTGTACCTCTCACCTCAAAGCCAATATTAAATTAGGCTCTAATAATGAAATAGCTCCTCCAATCAGATCCCTTAAATTACGATCTAGCAGGGATCTGATTGGAGGAGCTATAATGTCAATCATTGTTTAGCCCTGCCCACCCGATTCAGGAAAGAAAAGGCAGCCGGACAGGGAAGATGACAAACGTTGTATAAAGGTACATTTTTTTAAAATACATATATATTTGCAAAAACATTTATTTCATTAGTACAACCTAATTTAGTATTAGTGTTTTGAAGTGACACCTTAAGAATTAGTATAAAGGTCTGCAAATGTTTAAAGGTTAAATTAGTGTGCAGCTTCCATATTGCTCTTAAATTTTTATTCTTATTTTGATGTACTATATCATGCAAACACAACCCTCTTTAAAAACAATAGGCATCAGTATTGACTCCACACTCAGATAAACACAGAGAACAGAATGTAAATGCATGTTCATTAATAACTTCACTGCATTTAAGAATACAAGTTTAAAATAAGAGAGACACCCTGCTCATTTATAATGTATTTTGCAGCAAAATAAGCCTGAAGCATGAGTCTTGACTTGTGTGAATACTCATCTGCACAGGATCTCATCTCTGTATATTTTTATTACTGTAATTAAGAAAAGGGCACTGCTAGCTTTTGACAATGGAATTCTCTTTGTCCTCTGGTTTTAAAAAAAAGACCCTAGAAGCCATAATATATTGTTCTAGTTGGGTTTATAACAAAGAAGCAAGTTGCCTATTAAATGTGAACCATCATTAAGCAAAATGGAGGCCCAGTGTAGCTCTGTTAAAGCACACTTACTTAACTCTAGTCAAGTACCAGCAAAAAGGTTTTGCTTTGAAGCCAAAAACACAAAGCAAATATACCAAATTAAATACACACATTCTCATGTATACGCAAACATAGAAATCATGCCAACTCTACTGGAAACTTGATTTCATTTTTCAAAGTAATTTGGAAGATTGCATGGAACTGCATGTTTATCCGTGTGTTCAAACTTTACTTTATACTATCTTTGTGACTGTGTACATATTATTTAGTAACTGTAAAGTGCATAAGGTATAGATACATACAGGATCACCAGCAGAGTAAGCTACATCCAGCTATAAGCTAATTTAAAGCAAATACAAACACAATTAAAACAAGGTTAACAAAGGCAAATTATTTAAGCCATTTAAGAAACAGGAGTTCCTTTTAATAGTTATATATGAAAAATTTAGCCTCTGTACAGTCAAACACATGCAACAATGTATCACTATTAAAGCCATGGTTTGTGTATTACATCCTAATTTTCTGTTCTGGTCACTTCCTTAGAAAAACCTCTCTCGCCCACATGTGAGTGTGCATATATCATTGGAATAGGTTTGCACCTCATTACAACACATAATAGTTACCTGTTGTGCGTCAGCTTCTGATTCAAATGTTATGAACCAGTTATCATTGTAGGCAAACTCACAGTTAATAAATTTAGGCAAGTTCTCTCCTTTGAAAAGGGCTTCCACCTCCTGAAAGTACATAAGAGAGAGAAAAAAATGTAAGCAATAAAATTCTACGAGCAGCAGCAAAACAAGGAGGCCCAGTGGGTTTAAAAACTGTAGGTGGAATAAGTGACCCTCTTAAAATACAAAAACACAGTTTCACACAATATATCATCAATGTAAAGCTGGGAACACAGGGTGGTAATTACAGTCTACTTGTAAGTGCAATGGTGTATGTATGTCATCTTTGGCAGACCATATAACACTTGTTTAAGGCTGGATTTGGCTACCACATTTGTTAAGCCACATCTGATGACTAGCTCACTGGCCAATTTAGCTAACCATGTAGAATTTAAATAGGACAATGCACTCCCCAGCACTGCACCCACCAACCTATCTAATAACCAAAGGGTATTTCAGTTCAGAATGTATTTTTGGCCCCTACACAAGGAATGATGATTTTTCACTTCCCGACAATACAATCAAGCCAAGCTTTAAAAACAATGCAAATTGCAGTTTTCTTTCCAACACAACATCCTGCTGACATGTTTCTTATAATATGAAATATAAATAATGTCAAAATACACACAGATTTTCTTCTAAAAAGAGTATAAATGGTTTGATACACGAGTTTCATTTTCAACAAAACTTCTTGAATGTGTAAAATCTTCTAACGCCACCCCCCCAACTTAAGTTTATGTTGGCATGGGCACACGAAGCCTTAACCACATTCCATTGTCTCACCTGACCGTGCCCACTAATGAAAAAATGCCCTGTTTTTACACTGCTGTTTACTGCCTCAATGTCATTATCAATCCCTAGTTAAAGCATTAGCTCCTCTACAATGTGCTAGTCATTTCCCCAGCACCATTATAAAATGATATTTACTGCTCCATTTCTCAAACAGAACGACAAACTGTGTCACTTCCTCTATGAGCAGGAAAATACAGCATCTGTGCCATAACATCCCCTTTCTAGCCTAATGATATACATAATGTCAATCAAATATACCATCACAAAAAAAGTGTTAAATACCCATCAGATGAAGCAGTAGACATGTCAAATGGTAACACCAATTTCAGTTTAATAATATTGGCGCCTGTTCAGCCTGTACCTGTAAATCTGGGTATACCAAAGTGGTATGCCACTATTACAGTAGTGCAAAATATAAAAACATGAGTGGAGAGAGACGTCAACCCACCAAAAGCCACCTTGTTTCAAGCGACGGGTGGGTGACGTGTTTGATATTATAAAACTTATAACAGGTCAATTTAATATGTGAGAGATATAAATGTGATAATCCAGAGTAATTTCTTACCTCAATAGGAGTAGATTCTGGAACCTCCCGTAAAATCACAATGCACCTATTCTGATTTGGTCTGACCTTCTCTCCTTTCTCATCAACTTGAACCAAAGGCAAAGCTAGGAAACATAATAACCAAACATTAGACACGAGGGTAGTATGCAATATGACACATCAGCTTTTAATTACTTCACTGTAATCCAGAATTATTCCCTTTAATAATAATAATAATAATAATAATAACTGACATTTTGATCTAAAATGTTATGGTTATTCTTTGTTCATAACTTAAAAAAATATTTTTTCTTTAAATTATTTTCAGTATATTTTTATTAGTAAAAGTCTTTATTTTAAATTACACTTCTTAACATGCTTAACAGTAAGCATGCAATTTCCCCAACTTTTCATGTGAATCTCAGCTACTCCCTTTAACCAGTGGCAAAAAAAAATGTTAATCAACCCCATGCGGTTACTAAAAGAACAGGAACTGGTTTAAGAGCCAAGCTAAGGGTTGTGGAACTCTGAGAAAAGGTCAGTAAACATGTGATCCCAGGGGAGCTGAAAGGATGACTCACTTTCTACAACACCTCTGATGACAGAATAATGAATTGAACAGTATTCTGCCATACATGGGGCTTAGACAGAATGACTGAATCCACCTGTGGGTGTGAATTAGGCAGATGGGAGTGAAGCTTGTAAAAGTACTCAAGCAGAAAAAAAAAAAAAAAGCTTGCTCAACTTGCTCAATTCCGCTACTCTTCCTACACAATCCACTAATAACCCATCTTGTATATATAAGTCTAGACAGCGTGAATGCAAATACACAGTGTAGTATTCAGATTTTTTTATTTTATGTGGTTATAGCTCCACACAAACTACTGAACAGGCCGTTACTTACATCGTAACACGTCTACAATTAAATCCATATCTGTGCTGAGCTTTTTGACGAGGTCTAGGTTTGCTACAGTCATTATTGGCACATATTGATCACTGTCCATTTGTGATATAAGGTACATGTCACTGGCGAGATTCTCTCTGTGAAAAGGCAAGCAGAAACACTTATTATGATAGTGGCAGCGGAGGATTAACACAGCAAGGCACAGGACTTGAAAGGCTTAAACACCGGCAATTTATTTTTCATGCAAAGCAAGTTACAGCTACCCTAGTTTCAAACGAGGAATATTCCTAGTTCTTATGCAACAAGGAAGAATCCTTCACTTATGCCAGAAGTGTAGATTCTAGAACACAGTCCAGCTCATAAGTTATGTCCTCAAAGATGCTAAAACCGGGGATAATGTGGGGAAATAGAAATTTCCATCTTCTGCTTTATCTGTGCAACAGTGGCGTTAACAGAGAAGTCCACTAAAGTTAAACGATTTTCTGATCAAGCCATCACAGTTAAAGAATACAATCTGTATTTATTTTCAGCCATTTTTTGTCTTCGTAAAACCACTCCTCTTGCCTACTTTCTTGGCAACTGATCAGCTGGAATCTAAATTCAGCGACTAAGAATAATACAAAATGCTGATCGGGAATTCTAAAACCTGCCAGATAAATGGCTTAATTTGAGTTTCAAAACTAATCTGTTTCAAAGGCAAGAAGATAAATTGACCATAATAGTTCAAAAAGAAAGATTACAAAAATATATATATATTTTTTAATTAACTGTTGGAGAAATCACTATTTCTTTACGTTGGATGCATACCAAGACAATAAAAAAATAAGGTGATTTAAATTGCAAACAAACTGAATCAACTCCACACCACATATATGAGTGGGAGTGAAAGTACTTCAATAGAAAACTACTTTTTCTGTAGTATGACATTTCTAGTGCAATATTAAAATCAATCCAATAAACAGATGAATAATTTACTTAAAGGAGAACTAAAGTTAAAAAAAAAAAAGATTAAAAACAGGACAGACAGGAGCCAGTGTGAAGCTCCGCCCACTTATAAAATCAGCGGTCCAAATGGGTTTCAACATCATCACGTTCATTGTGGGGCCAATGAGAACACTCCCTGTGTGATAATATTGAAACCCATTTCCATACATCAGTAGAACTTCGCTCTGGCTCCTGTGTCAGCGAAAGCGCTGTGAGCTCTGCCTCAGTGAAGACAAATTATAGTCCAGATGAAGCTGTTACTGCAATGGTGGAGCTTAACACAAGGTAAGTTTTTAATCTTTTTTTGTTACTTTAGTTCTTCTTTAAACGCATATTCATGTATTTAGCAACACTGAGATGTGGTGAATTTGATACCAATTAAACAGCTTATGACAGTTGCAGACTTATGGAGCACTTTGCATCACTTTATGAGCACAGGTAAAAATCTCAAAGCATACTGTGTTTTATTCGCCAGTTTTACTTCCCCAGATCAAAGTGATGAATTAGAGGGCTGATAGCAGAGACTCTACTGTCCAACCTACTATCACATTATGTAAGAGACAGCTACTGACTTGTTAGCATTTAAACTACGGAAATCTTGTTTAGCAAATAAGGAGTAGAGAATTTGTGATCATCAGAGCATAATGACCTGAAGTAATGAGAATTCACTTGGGACAGTTAAAATTCTCACCTTGAGGAATAATCCTCAGACTCAAATCAACCCCTATGAAGCCCTAGAAGTGTGCAAATATTCACATTAAGATGTCTCTTCTACTCCTTCTCAGCCATACAGCACACTTTATCAACCACCATAATGAAAAAATCTAATAAATAACTTAACTACTTCAGCTCTAATAAACAAAGCCACAGGAGGCCATCTTGAACAATGGAAGACAACAAAACTCATTTTTAAAACTGGTCATACCGGGATAAGCAAAATTCCAGTGTTTTTTTAAGGACATCACGGAGGTCTTCTTGACCTTCTGGCTGTGGTAAATCATTTGCTCCTGGATGTTCAAATAAAATAAAATCACATTAGTAGCATGCAAGTTTAAGTAGAGTGAGCAAGTTGACAGAAAACCCAAATGTTAACATAACACAAAATTAATTTTACAAATCCCTCAAAGTATCTGAGCATCTGTTGTAGCAAAGTCAATGTAGGCAACGTTTCAATGAATTTAAGAACAATTCTAGCTT
>WMED01005709.1:8459-19207 GCA_019650415.1 Pipa parva
TTTCAATTGTTAGTGTTACTGTCCTTTTAATGTACTCATTCCAAGATACAATTCTACAAAGTATGATCATAGATTATAGTATCATAACTTTAGTATATGAGGCTGAAAAAGACATGACGTCGTCTATCAAAACTAACCTGTGTAAAACTATTTCCAATTTTAACAAGGGTAAGGGAAAAACATGAAGGCCAGGTAACAATTCAGCCTTGCAGGCTTAAAATTCCATTCCAATTATCTAGCCCCAACCACATTCTAGGATTAATCACTACTAGATTCACTTGTAACAAGAAATGCCTTTTCTATTCAGAAAGGCATTAAAAACATTTTTAAAATTGACCAAAGGTTTACTCATCGCCACTGCCCTTGGCAGGGAATTGCACAATTTGACTGCTTTTGCAACAATATCTTTTTGCTGTTTTGGTAAAACCACCTTTTCTATTTTCTGGAAGTAAACTAAAACATCATACTCCCAACCACTATTATTGTATAGTGTTGCTATTAAAGGGCCATTAATACCAGAGAAAAAAAATCTATTTAGCTTTGCATGGTAGTTATTCAAAAGCAGCAGTAAAAAAGGTTATCTTTGATAAGGAATTTATGAATATTTCTGCTTCCTGTCTACTTTACTGATAGCAGACATGTTGAATGTGTGGGATAAACAAACCCCCAGATGTTACATGTCCCCCTTTATAAATTTCTCTAAAGTAAGCACACCCCCAAGTTTCTTTTATTAATTTTGTAAGCTCTTCTTTTCAAGTATTCTTCTTCATCAATGCCTATCCTAAACTGGTTCCATTAATAGACTCACTATCATTGCCTTAGAGAAACCAAGTGTATAACCTTGTATTTATCAACAACAAATTTTATCTGCCACTTAGGAAGTAATTCAGGAAAGTGCGAACTCACCTTGCGATGCTTTGCATCAGCTCACCGAGACGGGTACGCGCTCCCTGCACTCCTGCACGCGGAGATCAGCGAATGCTTTAAAGGTACTTCGTTCACCTCGCGACCACTCGAGTTGCCTCACCAAGCCGAAGTACCTATAAAGCATTCGCTGATCTCTGCATGCAGGAGCGCAGGGAGCGCATACCTGTCTCGGCAAGCTGATGCGAAGCATTGCAAGGTGAGTTCGCACTTTCCTGAATTACCCCCTTAGATGCCTTTATTGCCAAATTGTCCAGGTACCTCTGCAAGAATGGTACCTTCTGTGTAGCCCTTCCTCCAAATATTTGTACCAATGTTACAAGCCATTAAAGGGGAACTAAAGGCAGAAATAAAAATTAATATATTGTAAAAAATTCCTGGCACTAGCTAACTGTCAAGCGGTGCAGAGTGACGTGAATGTCATCATGCCTGCTCTAGACATGTGCAGTGATGATTTTGCTCAGAGTTCACCCAATGCTGAGCATGCAAAATCATCATAAATGATGTAAATATACAGGTATATTTTATAATATATTAATTTAATTTCTGCCTTTAGTTCCCCTTTAATAAATACATTTAAGACAAATTTCCCCAATACATACCCCTGTGGCATACCAAATATAAGTAGAGTATACAGAACTAGAACAAGAGCCCCTGGTACTACTCATTGTCTGAAATCATTCAGCCAGTTTTCTGTTCATCTAAGTGCATCATTTTGACTAAACCATTAGCAACTCTAAGTAGATCACATCTTTGGTAACACCCTCTGCCCTACAGACAATAAGTAAACTAGTTTGACAAGACCTCTCATATTAAATCATCCTGATTACTTTTAATACTAATGATATTCCATTATCAATGAAGCTGAGGAATATAATATTTTAACTAACTTTTACTGGGTAGACCAGATAAAACAATATTCTTTTTCTTCAGTCTTTGATTTTGTATAGCTTAGTTTATTCTGCCACCGATGTACATTAGAGAAGTTTCTGATGAGTGTGAGCAGCAATCTCTGTACAAGCAATGGAAGATAGTTGCATGTGGCACCCCAGTGAGTTGGATGCAATGGATTTGCTTTAGATGGTTTATTAACTGTACCTTCACATATGAGTTATCCAGCTTCCTTGGCAATGACATGGGCGAAATTTATTAGACTCGAAAAAGCCGAAGAGGCTTTTTCGAGTTTAATCAGGAGAAGGCTTTGAGGCATCGTGCGATACTTGCAGTGAGAAACTTTTTTAAATTAAATATTTGGATGGAAAGGTAGCCATACAGTATAGCTACTTTTCCATGGATATACTTAATTTAAAGTTTGTCACGGCAAGTATCACATGATGCAAATCTCACTATACAGTGGTACCTTGGTTTTCAAACGACTTGGATTTCAAACAAATTGGTTTTCAACCACGAAATTCGAGAAAATTTTGTCTTGGAATCTGAACAAATATTTGGAACTCAAACACCCGAGATGAGCAGAATGGCATTCGCAGCATCAATACAAGTCAATCTGCGATTGGATTTCTTATGGGATAAATTGTTTTGGTTCTCAACCAAATTTGGTTCTCAACCGCACTTCCAGAACGAATTGTGGTTGAGAACCAAGGTATCACTGTACTTACCGGGAGAGACTTCAAATCATTCTCCTGAGTTATTAAACTCGGAAAAGCGCAAACGGCTTTTCTGAGTTTAATAAATTTTGCCCATATATTATAGAGTTGATATGAATGACATACAGCCTGCTGGAATGAGCTATAGAGCTTTCTGGGATGGGATATAGAGGTCAAAGCAAATTATTGTCTCCATGTGTTACACGTCTACTGAACAGGAAAACACTGCATAAAGGATGTGACCTCACAGAACAGGAGGGATTGTGGGAAAAACAAAGGTATATGGGATATACTTAATAAAAGCTTACCTAAACAAACATAACAATGGCCACTAGGTGGCAGCAAAGCACAATAAACATGAAATGCAACAGATAAAACATTAAATACAACCTAAAATAAATATATCCCAACGGGAGACTTAGGGGGGACGGTACATAGTTTAATCTTTCACGTTTGTAGATCCTTCTTTTGTCCTCAAATCCTTATAACTTTTAAATGTCTTTATTTATTTTTTACAATTAAGCAACATTGTTTGGTTTTGTTTACCCAGGGAATATACACTGAGAAATGCAGTATTTTAATATGACTGTAGAAGATTCCCATTTTTACTTATTATATTTATCTAAAAACATATCCTAATCTTTGTTGGGGAGCCTCAATAGAGTTACAGTAGGTTTTCTAAAATTTAGTGCCAATATAGATCCCATATAGTACGCTTGGCTTTTCTTTTAATGAACATTATCAGATGGACTCAGTATTGTTTAAAGATCAACATGCCCTGAAAATATAACTTTTTATAAACCAAAAGAGAGCAGAAGTGTACATGCAATCAGCACACTCAAGTAAGACTTTGTCCAACCGTGCTGATGTGCTGATTTTCTATCTGTAAGAGTAGCTGATCTTTCCTTTTTACATTTTTATTCCTGTTTCCAGAGTTGTATGCACTTTCAGATGTATTTATCCCTTTCTGTAAAATTTGCCTGTTTTTTGGGTGAAATTTATTAAACTCGGAAAATGCCGATTTCGATTTTCCGAGTTTATCCCTAGAACATCTAGGCCAGGGGTGGCGAACCTTTTTGGCATCGTCACTCACGAGTGCATCCCCCGAATTGCCGGCTCTGGTGAGTGGCGTCATAACGCCAGCTCCAGGGGAGGAGTGCACGCGTGTCGGGGAGGAGAACTCCCCTGCTTGTGTGCGCTTCTTCAATGCAGGCCACGGATTTGGCCTGAAAACTTTCAGATCGTGTCCGCGGCCTGTACTGAAGGAAGGGTTTGGCGACAGCTTGCGTGCCATAGGTTCGCCATCCCTGATCTAGGCTGTTCGTGTGGTATATATCGCAAGATTTTTTTCAATCGATATTTACCGATTGAAAATTTTCAATCTAATTTTTCCATCTCGATTTTTGAATAAAAAGTTAGCCATGCTACTATTGTAAAGTATGGGTACCTTTCTACAAGAAAAAAACTCACGTGGTAATCTCGTGGGAACAACGCGAGATCTCGGACGATAAACTCAAAAAGACCAAGGGAGGAATTCACTATCTTCCGAAGTGAGGTGCGTAGTGGTCGCCTCACTTCGGAAAGACTGAAATGCGCATGCTGATGTCCTGCACGCGGACATCAGCATGCGCATTAAAGGGATTCCCCTCCCGGTGAGGAGACTCGAGTGCTTTCAGTCTTTCCGAAGTGAGGTGAACACTACGCACCTCACTTCGGAACATAGTGAATTCCCCCCCAAGAGCGGACCTTCCGGTTTTATTAAATTTTGCCCTAATTAGACTTTGTTTTTTGTTATTTGAAGAGTTATTCCCATATATTTGTGGCACTTTATAAATAAAATTATACATACATACATACAGTCAGTTCCATTTAAAGCATTAATTTGCATTATTAATTTTCTGTAGCCTTCTCTATATTTGGTGGCTAATATATTATAATAATTTTATAGCTTTGGTTTATTCCTACTTTGTACATTATGTATGTACAAAATCTCAGTATTGCTATTTTCTTGACAGATCACCTACCTTAAACTGGGTACAGTATCTAACTTTACAATGTAGACAAATTCCATCCACTCCACCTTTTCTGTAAATACTGATCATGTTATATTTTATTTTGCCTTTTAATCATTAGTTTCATCCATCCATGTTTCTGAAATATCCATAATGTACCTTTGACACTATTAATCCCTTGTAGATTTGCTTAGTACCAGGGATGTTTTAATTACTGCTGTACTCTGTCTGTGCATCTCTATATCAGCTTTGCTATTCATTTTCCATTTTTGTGGACTGCAGGTGTCAAAAGAAATAGCTTCATTGGATATCTTATTTTGATCAATTTGATTTTAGTTCCAGTTAGAACCTTGTTTAGCCCGTTTGATATAAATGATGCCAAAATCCATTGTAATTGGCACAGTTCCCAATGATACAATGGGGGTTATCTATCAAGCATTTTGGGGATTTTTAAAGATCGAAAATAACTTTTTGATATAAAAAAAATGCATAAAAAAGTTATTTCTTACATGGCAAAAAGAGTATTTTTAAATAGGCAATAGCGACATAATCAAATAAAGACTGTTCTTCCAGCAATAGGCTTTTAAAAAACCTTTTCGACTTTGATGAATATCCTATATATATAATTTGGTTTAGGTAAGAGAAAATTTTGTTCAAATGCAGTTTGTAATAACTGACAAATTTTTTTATCCAGTTGATATTTAATGCAAAGATCGCACAATGACAAATTACTTTTTATCATTACAAAGTGCTCCCCTCTAAAAAAAAATGTTGGGAACAGAATAAAATAATTTTTAGGTTTTATTTAAAGGAGAAGTATTATGTTTTAAAAAAATGTACCTGATCGTTTTAGCTCGATCATCTTTCATCTCATGATCCATGATGTCCAGTATTGTGAGATGAATACCTCCCCCCCAGCAGTATGTTAATTCCTGCCTACTGTATATGAGGGTTGTCAATTAACACATAGTACTCGCCTTTCTCCTGAATTTTGCATAATATAACCTACTGTGCATGCGCAGACTGATTTTTTTCAAGCAGTACCACTGCTACATTTAAAAAAAAATACAATAGTTCTCCTTTAATTTAAAAAAGGTTTGAAGACAGCATTGCTTACTTCAGGCTTCTGGTGTATCCTACTGTTACAAGAGAAACTGGGTCAATTGATCTTGCAGAGAAGCAATCCTCTCCACTGTCTGGATGACATTCTTCTCTTAAGTAGAAAGCTGTTGTAGGCTGTGTTCTGTCACTACAAACAAAGTAAATATGTATTTGCCCACTAGATAACATTCTTGACTTACATAAAAGAAGAAAATAAAGTCCAGTTCGGGAATTCTATAGTAACTATTGCGTTCCCTTGAGCACTTCAAAGATACCCTTGATGTTATGTCTTGAGATAAACATGTATTGTACCTGCCATGTGTGACATTAATACCTCTGATCCAACAAAGCTTATTTAGCAATAACACTATAAATCTAATTGTAGTTTATGGTAGAGAAACCTGACTGTACATACAGTATATTGAACACTTTTTGTGTGTCTGGCTGACCATCCATATAATGGAGCATATGATTAGAAGGTGTAATTTACTATCTAAAGGGAAAAAAAAGGCATCACATTAAAAAAAAAAAGAAAAAAAATCAAAAATGCACCATTTATACCACATTTTTAATAATTTTAAAAAGACCAACTTGCAGTTTGTTTCCCGTAATTAGTTTTCCTGAGATCTGACATTTTCCTTCCCCCACTTCCCCTCCTCTTTCTGTTCTGCAAGTCAGGCAACATGAGAAGAAAAAGCTGCCTGACTGCTATTGGTTAAGCAGTGTGCTGACCTTTTGGCCACATAAATTAAGATTGGAATGCAGGAGATGATAGAATGAAAACTGACTTGTGCACATGTGCTAAGTAGTAAGTAGGGCAAAAATGTCTGGGGGAGGGTACCTTTTCATGGAAAAATGGCCAGTACATTTCACAAATACATTTCCTGGTGCAGGAGTTTATCAGTGCTGTCTACTCAATCATTCTGCGTCAGATGAAACATCTACTGGGGAGAAACACTTCTCACTAAAGTATACAGTAGTATTGCATTTGTAAAGATGTAATTTGACTATAGTTCCTCTTTAAATATCCTGTACTTGAATCAGAACAAGTATTCTTAGTGCTACAACACTGGACTGAATTCAGTTTCTCAAGATCAATTTCATGAGAACAGCAATAAAATTCAAATAGTTCCTGACTTTAGATTGGCCTCATGTTTTTCCCTGAAATTCAGTAAGTGCATGAAATGATATGAAAACACTTTATTAGCAGCACTATACTGTGCGTGTGACATTTTAACATTAATGTGTCTATTAACTATTTGTGTGCATGAGTGTAGAGGGATATAGTTTGTGACCAGCATGTCATGAACCGGCAGCACTTGCGCTTGGCTGGCTCATGCACTGTTTTCTTTCACAAGCTGGCTCAGTGCTGTAGGGCTGTGTGCCAGCTTGTGCACTTTCCCTGTCAGCGTACCATTGCTAGGCATTGGTACATGTCAGGAGCTTTCCCGTTGCTTAGCAGCACAGCAGGAAATTTAAATTATGACAGCTCCGGCACTTCAGGTTCATCTGGCTTTCTGTTTGACTTTGTAACTTCTGAGCAAGTCTCTCTCTCCTTCCTGTGCAATCTCCACAGTGGTCTGAAAGTTGTCAAAGAGACAGTCCTGATTGTCTGTTGCGGTCCATCTGCTTTCCAGAAATATTTGACCAACTGCCAACCAGTGAGAGGTGGTGAAACTGAGGGATGAAAAGTACATACCCCCACAAGGGGTGTATACCAGCAGCTTCTTCTGATCCTTGGTGGGAACTAGCGTTAATCACACCGAGGTACAGAGGATCCACACCTAGTTCTCTGACACAGTAGTACTTATTAAGGTGAGAGTCATGCAACAAATCACAATAAGCTCCAAGTAAAACACCAACTTAGTTTATTTTTAAATCAGATGTAGTTGTTCCTTACAGAACACTTGATTCTCACTTCTTGGCAACGTGCTGCTCTGGTAGGCACTGCTAGGATTCCCAAGCTTCAGAGAACATTTAAACTATCCTCAGGGGTGAAGTTTGTTCCCTGGTAATTCCTTTTGCTTCTGTGGGATTTTTTCACTAGTTGCTCTTCCCCATCCACATCTCTGGGTAGCTTCTCAGTGGCTCCATCATCTGGGCACTGACCTGTACTGTATATTGGCTGTGAGATGTATACACCCATCTCTACACCAAGCAGTCTGATATCTGATTGATCCCTGCGGTACTCAATTTGTTGGTTAGCCCAGAAGATCAGGACCATCAAAAATATAGAAATTCCCATTTGGATTAGAATCGCAACTAGTTCAATACAGCATTTGTAAAAATGTTGTTATCTTTGAAGCAATGTTCCCTCTAATTTTGTAAAGGCTGTGTGTGCAAGAAATTTCATATGTGCAAAATTATAAGCCTAAGTAAATAATTGTGCAATACATATATATTTAAATACAATTTAAAATTTTTAAATACAAATTTTTTGTGCGCACCATTTTAATCTGTGTGAGCTGGTTTGACGGGTCATGTGTGCGCGCACACGCGCACAGCTTAGAGGGAACATTGCTTTGAAGATAAATTCATTAATTTTATTAAATATATACTGCATTTAAGGCATTTTACATTTTTGGTGTCCCTGTTCCTTTTAAGCTGCACCTATTGTTCTCTACTGAAAGTAGCCTGCCTTTGGGACCCTTTACTAGTTTTATTTGCACCGTTGTAACTGTGGTTCTGCCTGACACTGGCTTAACCCCCTCAGTGTGTATGTGATTTTTATACAACAACACAACACAGAGAAATGCAGCTGGGCAACTGGTGCAACATATATTCAGAATAGTCAAACCTTATACCTTTCCTGGGATAGAGATTTCAGATAAGTAAAGATACAATATCTCCCAACAGTATGTGCAAAGTATCAATAATTTAACCTAAATAAATTAAGGATGCAAAGGTTTTACCACCATTATGTTAAAACCAGTGGTTTTGCCAGATCGGAAGAAAATAACTGATTTTTTTTTTGATAATGCTTTTAAGAAAAGCCATTTGAGTTTAGGACAATGAAGACAAAAACGTAGCATCTCTTCAGTGAACAGAATGATCGTGTTACAATAAAATGAGCCGTTCCCACTCAAAGATCTGAAAAATGTTCTAAGAGAAGAATGGACCATATTATTCCTTACAACCATTCAGGATCTGTTAAGTCTGGCATAACATGGGATAAATTAAAGCAAACTGCAGTACATAAAGACATTTACAAACATTGTTATTAATTCAATAGATGACAGAGAATTATGGGAAAACTCTTCTATGTAGCCAGACTTTAATGCTACGTGCTGTATATTTGCCTTTGCACAGAGGTTCATATATCACAGATGTTCAGATTGGTTTTATCCTGTATCTCAGAATCTGGACTTCCTGTTAGAATGATTTTTCAGAATCAATCTATTGAAGACTAGAACGAGCGATATTCACAACAGCTTTTTCAGTCCCTGAACATTTTTCGATAATTTACAGTGAATTTAGGAATCACATGGATAAGAAAGACTGCTAATTCAGAATAAACCCATAGGTCTGTGGCAGCCAGTAAGAGTTGTAATCTAAAACAGGGCCAGATATGGTTCAAGAAGCATAAACTCTCTAGCATAATATAGACTAAAGTCAAAACAAGCAAAGATAATATAATAAACATGGGTTTGGGCAATGAAAGACTAGGAAGAAACTAGCTTGGTCACTGGTAGCCCTACTCTAAAGTATCACATAAGGGCTGAGATATAAAATATGACTGGAGCATTATGCAGGCTCTGAGGTGTGGGCCTTTGCCCAGCATGGAATATGGTGATATGTGTGTGGCAACAGGTACCCTGAAAATGTCACATAAAGGCTTGGTTAAGGGCCTCTATTTGGGCCTATAGCCCTTTCAGGACCTAAGTAACTAAGGACAAGCAATGTAATTAATTAAAGGGGACCTAAAACTCCTGCCAGTAGTTTCACTAGCTTAGAACAAGAAAAAGAGAAGAAACTCTCACATAAAGGTGCACACACACATACATTTTATTATGTAACAAAAAATTGAAGTGCCAAACTGACAAAGACAAAAAATATGTTAAAAGCATTTAAAATAGCAAAAAACAGACTGGCAGAACCTTGTAATATACAGAAAAAAAATTTATCTCAAAAAATAAATAGCATAAATATAATGTAAGATATAGATAAATAATTAATGATAGTATAGAATAGCTAAACCCCTTTAAAAATTACCGTCAGTGCTGTCAATGCTGTCAGTAGCAAGTTTGGAACCCCAGATCAGAGAGTTCAGTTACAGCCAGAAATAGCCAAAGGTGCACAATCGCATGCAAGAGACCAACAGTAAGATGGAACACCGAGTGTCAGAAGCATCTGAGAAAAAAGTTTGCAGGGGAAAGCGAAAGGTCTGCCAAGTTCACCGGACGCGTTTCGTCAGGAAAAGACTTCTACTGTGGTGAGTCAGTCTTAGAATAGCGGCATTCTTATATGGTAATGGACAATAAAGTTTATTGAGATGACGTCATCATGTTACGTAATGTCATGACGCGGCCGCGTCAGTGAGAGCAGCTGCATCATGACGTGTTTTATAATGAAGTACATATCGGCACACAAAAATAATACAAGAAGGGGATCTGTAGAAACGCCCAATTGTTACAAATGAAAATCAAGCCATGTATAACAGTATATAGGCATAGGTAAACATAACAAAAATACAACAAAAAATAAAGTGTACAAAGAAATTAGTATAATCGATACATAAATTCCTATTTTGTACTTATGAAAAAACAACCACAATGCAATAAAGTGATTGGAATATATCACATTGATAAATGATCATGAATAAACATTAAATAAACATAAATTAATGAAGAAATGAACAATAATGTAAAAAAGATGTTGACAACATCTTACCCAAAATAAAATTCTATCTACGGTGGCCCTACATTTTCTCAACCACCATGATCAACAGATTAAGGGATTGCAGTTTATTGGGCTAGAAAAGGTTGATCAGGGATGACGAGTGGGCGACCTCAATAGACGTTTGTTAAGAACTGAAAGCAGGTGAATTTACAACCTGCAAACTCTTTCCCCTTCTGGTATCAATGAGGAATTGGATTTTTCAGTG
>WMED01005710.1:0-19207 GCA_019650415.1 Pipa parva
ATGGTACTTTATCAAATTAAGCAATATTCCATAAATAATATGGGGTACAAAATAACTAAAAAAAGATTTAGAATAAGCAACCAAAAAAAGCCCGGATGAAGCTCATAGTCCAATGAGTGAAACCTATGTTAGGCAGCCTAAAGTATTGGCCTGACCTCCCCGACTGGAAACCCACATGCAAGGAACGGGCAGAGAGGAGAGGCGCTATTGAACTTGCCAGAAAGAAGCGGGAGGAAAGGAAGCTGGCAGTTTGTGTGAAGACAATCAGAGTATAGTATCAGGGGGCCTGAACTGAGTATCTGTACCACATCGGTGTGATTGTTAATGGTGTACAGAGCTGTGGAAGGAAGCACCCTCATATTATTGAGAGCACAGGACTATCTCTGTCTAATGGTCATAGTAAGGCTCATTTCTAAGGAGCTGATAGTATATTACTCCCTTATGCAGATGGCATCTGTGTGACTGCATATTAGCTACAAACCTACCTCTCAATCCAAAGCCAACTACTGAATAAACTGCAACATATGTATCTGGTGCTGAGATACTGATACACGTAAGAGAACACTGCCTGTTTGACTTTGCATCAGAATAAGCTCACTTACATTTATAAACTTTGAAGTTTTGAAGAGAAGCATGCGCCAGTTGGATAATGAAGGAGTTGGGCACAAATTTGGTCATTAGGAAGAAGGATGGTTTAGTTCCCTCCCTGAGGTGGTGAAGAGAAGCCTTGGACCAACCAAAAGAGACACAGAGTCCCCTAGCTACTATGTATCTTTAGGGTAGACCTCGCAATAAAGTGTTTTATCTATGATTTTCTTGAAAGCTCATTTTGCCTTTTGAATACAAAGCATCAACATGTCATGATGACATTTACAGTACATTCTCAACAGAACTACAGGTAAATTTATTGTCTAAACTTGAGTTATCTTAACTCATTTGTGGATATTTATCAAGCTTTTGAATGATTTTCAATGAAAAAAAATGCAGAAAAAAGTGATTTTCCACAATACTGGCATAATAAAATAAACATTGTTTCTCTAGCATTAGGCCATCAAGAAACCTTTTTTAACACTGATAAAGATCCCATCATTGTGTTGGATTTCTGCAAAGTCAATCCTATCATAAAGTGTTTATTGACACCACCAGCCAACTACATCTGTATTCATCTGGTTAGAACAAGCCTGGTGGCAGTTCTGTCCAAGTGAGTAAAGGGGTCATTCTCCCATGTTCAAACTAAAGTAACCATTCTATTTGAGTATTGTGTAATACCTGAATTCTAATTTTAACATAGAATCCCTGGTGCCCGATTTATTCCTTACAAAGTAATCAACTATTACCCAATTTGTAAGCAGTGACTCATATGTTGGGATATGATCCGGCCTGATAACTACATGCAGCAGTGTTAAGCTAGTGGTTTCTGTGAGTGTTCGATATAGATTTCTATTTATTGGATAAAGATCAGTTAGAGTGAAGATGAAAACTTTTTAGATTACATGTAAAGGGATACAGCATTAGGGGAAGGAATATGATTTCACCTATTTTAAGATATGAAAATATGATGTTGATTTTTTTTATTTCTATTATTGTGAAACATAATAACAGTGTGGCAAGTTAATATGATGTAATGTGGTAAGTTTTAGGTCACATAAAAACTGATACTTGCTTGAAAACTGCTGTTCTGCACTCTCATGAGATAATCCAGCATTGATTCATAATTTTCAAATGACTTAATCCTAGAAACAAGCGCACGGGTCAAAGTTGCATTTTGTAAGAAGTCCGCCAAGAGTGTAAAGTCAGCCAGTTCCACTGCAGTAAGAAGAGCAGGGGTTTCCACCTAGAAATTAAACCTATAAGTTTAGTTGTGAAAATTTTTTAATAAGAAAAAGTAATTCAATTCTAGTACTTGTTTGCAAAGCTGTGGTCACCTTTCCAAACATTCCATTAAACTGAATAATATCTTGGATGTTTGACTGTGAGATGAACTTTCCAGTGTTGATGTCAATCCATGTTCTTATATCAGCAGTATTACAAGATATATCTGTGTCACGAAAAATAATTTCTATTATTCGAATAATGCTTCAAAACACCTTTCGAACAATAACAAGCACCGACCACACAAGGTATCTACCTTTTGACCCTGAATTGCTCATTAAGTAATTCTTAATGTAGTTAGTATAGATATCCTCTCTGGTTTTATTTGACAAAGATCCATATGAAATGCTGAATCCTTTGATTCTGAAACAAAGTCATTTTGACATAAATAACGGAAGGATTTGAATTGCATTATTAAAATTGTCAGACCATCATATATGCCGCAGCCGCTTATACAGATTTGTAGAAGATGTATTTTCTATGTTACGTGTCTGCAACTTACATTTCTTGGTATGATGAGCAGGAGATGTTAAGTGGAAGGAGTTGAAGCAAGGTTTTATTAAAGTACGGAAGCAATAAGACCAGGTCTCTTTGAAAGAGTATCTTCCAGTCTTCAGTATTATAAACAGAGAAGTTATAACTTAGGTGAATGAGAGCAGACTTCAACAAAATCTCTTTAAAGTTCTTTATTTGAACATCTGAAAGATTACCCTAAATCAGAAAAAAGAGAAAATGTAGAAATTGACCTTTTACAGTAGAGATAAATACAGCAAGTGTGAAACAATGAGCTGCAATGCAAAAACTTTTAACATTTTATGCAAAAATGATAATTATGGATTGCCATACGCAATCGAATAAATGGTGCACACAACAAAATGGATACAATTCTGCAAGAGCGCCAATAATATTCTTCTATATTGTATTGAAAACTATTTTAATTGAACACATTTGTTTTTACTTTGAACAATAAACAATAACAAACATCAAAGCCGATGAAGCAGGCAGAATTCTCTGTGCGCTGGCTTCTCAGTCAGCCAATGCTGTGAAGGAAGCATTGGGGGAAGCATTTGGCTACTAGCTAATTACAACGCAGCTCATGCTGTGACTGTAATCAATCAGCTTTGTATAAGTATTTTAACACTCCTGTTTTATTTTTTTACTTTAGGTCTCCTTTAAAGTGCACCTGTCACCTCATAACACTAATACTACTTAAGGCTGTACTAATGAAATAAATGTTTATGTAAATATATATGTATTTTAAAAAATGTACCTTTATACAGCATTTCTCTGTCATCTTCCCTGTCAGCCTGACTTGTCTTTCCTGAGTCGAGTGATGATGTCAATGATTATTTAGCCCCTCCCACCCAACTCAGGAAAGAAAAGTCAGGCTGACAGGGAAGATGACAGAGAGAAACGCTGTATAAAGGTACATTTTTTAAATACATTTATATTTACAAAATGTTTATTTCATTAGTACAACCTAAATTAGTATTAGTTTTGAGGTGACAGGTAAACTTCAAATTTGCCCATCATCATCCGTATCAAATAGTTACAATTATTAATTTTACTACCTTTGACAGTTCACCAGTGATATTGATCACATAATGCATCATTTTCCAAGGCTGAAGACCCAAGATTTTTACCAGCAATGTGCTATTGGAAAGGACATCATGTCTACTTAAAAATGCAAGTACATCATTTTCAGTCAAGTTATCGAGAAGCGGCTCCTGAAAAGCAAGATGTAATATTAACACATTAAGTTTCCATGCTAGTAAATGTTCAGACTATTTTATTTAAGAGATAAATGCGTATTTACTATGTCAAGGACTGGAGAAAGCAGAATGAGATTGGAGAGAGCACCACTTTTGAAAAAGGGCCCAAAATTCAAATTGATCCATTCTTTTATATCAGTGGTATTGGAAGCACATGAGTATCCTGAAAAATATAAGATAGGCCAAGGTAGTACATGGGAAGTTTCACAGCTTCAATGGTTTTATACATTTTATTATAACTATATTTTCCTACTCACATACAAAGGCAATTATCAGGTGAACAAATGAAATAAAGCCTCTATTAAGCAGCCATTTTAGTACCCAGCTCCCCTCAAACATAAAATGTCGGCCCAGAAATCCCTCAACTTTGCCTACTCAAATACAATAAAACTACTGAAAGAAAATCTCACCTCAGTTTATAACCAGATACGAATAATGAAGTCATGATTGAATAGAAACAGGAAGAAATGTGTGTGTAATGTAATATGATATATATATATATATATATATATATATATATATATATATATATATATATAATATGGTCTTTGTGTGGCTTTTAATACACTTTCAAAGTTCTTTTATTGATTTAGGTTTATTTTATATCTATCAAATGTTCTAATCATGATTTACCTGTTATTATTTGTTGCTGGCTTAGGTAAGATTTACAGTAGGCATAAACTGTTTCAGTTTCCAAATCACTTAGTTTGAGGTGAACTTCACTCAAGGTCTTTATTCTGTCATTTGCAGACAAACAATGGATACAAAAGTAATGATGACATTGAATTAGTAACACTGAAGATTGCTGCTGTTATTAAAACAAGGATAAGAGAAATAAGTGAAACAGTATTCAATTAAAATTGCATGCCGAAAGATAGAGATTTCTTATAAGAATGCATTTAGTATAATACAGGTAATATGTTAAAATAAAGACTATCCAGGTCTACATACTTATAGCAACCAAGAGTAACTAGACTTTTGTCCTGTTGAATTTAATTCAAATGACTCAATGATTGAGTAAAATTCAGCAGATTTGTTTCAATAGAAAGATTATTTGCAGAAGAATTGTGATTCTGTCATTAGAGGGAACTAACAAATGTGATATGCACTGGATAGTAAATAAATCAATGCTAAGGAAACAATTTCTTGTAAGTAAGTGAGATCCTGGAAAATAAATCAGGCAAATATTCTCTTATTTTCAAGGTGATTAAGTACTCACATTGCTTGGAAGTCTTGACATGAAATGTTGAGTGGAAGCTGGAGAAGATATGTTTCATTCAAGGCAATAAGAAAATCTGTAATGAGGATGTTAAATGCTTGGAGCCATTCTGACATGTTACTAAAACTCCACTGCTGATTGAGAGCCATAAACAAATGACCAATTAAGTCTTTTTGAAGTTGGTCACTTAAATGAGACAGTGGCCGAAGCTGGTCACATGATTCATTTGTTGAAGGTCTTGCAGTCTAAACAAAATGACAATTGAAAAAAATAAATAAACGTGGATTTAAATGAATGGACTCTTCATTGAAAATGTGTTTGTGTTTGTTAGGTAAACAACATGGCATTAACACATCGTGACAGCATTGTCTGTGCAAAAAAAAAGCAACTAACATTTACGGAAATGAATACGTTTTATTTAATGTTTCTTTTGGTGTTTTGCAAACATAAACTGCTATTACATCCTCAAGACACAAGGTTTCATTTTATGCAGTCTAAGTCTTATTGAAATTCCTTCATTTTGGATGTAATAACCCACTGTTCTGTACAGAAAGTTCAGTGCTCCTTAGCTTATTATGAGTCAGTGGGAGGAGTGATAGAAAGTATTAATATTTCGGTGGAACAATATAACTACATTATAGAAATATTTTGTTTTGCATCGTAACTCTTCAGTTTCCAAGTGAACTTCCTAATGAATGAAAAATTCCTTAATTATGTACGGTACACCATGACCAGGTAGCACAGGCTTTACAGTAGCCAATATTTTTGAGGAAACCCTTTAATCAAGCCCACAAACGTATAAGCTACAAAGTAAAAAATCATCTGTATCATCATAATCAGCAAACAATAAGCTCAGAGCACTACGTATTACCGCCAAACGTAGGGTTACATGTTAACAGCGGTTAACTAATCTACACTGGAAATATATCAGCTGATATTCACTTAATTGTTAAATTCCTGCAGTTGTATGTTTGCTCAGTTAGCATGCGAGTCTATTGGGTCACTGTAATGCACTCTGACTCTGTGAAAAGACATGGTAGCATATTGCAGTATCAAAATGTATAATGTGCCAGTACCGTACACTAAATAAATTCAAAGAAATTCTATTTATGATTTTGCATAATTCATTAAAAAAAAAATTTAAGTATTTTTGGATACTTTTCCGAAACATTGTACTTTGCCAAAGACAAAAAAAGAATTGATAGATTAAGGAGTCTTTAAAGTGTTCTTTTCATTGATTTCTAATAAAATGTGAGTATAATAATAATAATAAATACTTACACTGCAAAGTGAAAAGTGTAGCCTTGTGAGATACGCCAGGAAAAATGGGAAATTCTCAGTTTCTTCCACATGACTGAGAATAAATTGTAAAATGGTTGAGTTTTGTAATGCATCTGCAATGAAGGTAATCTCTGCTAGTTCTTCTGAAGTTAATCCAGATACTTGTTCCATCTTTGTAGAAAAGACAATAGGAAAAGGATGTATATATTTATTGCTATAATAAATAATGAACATCTAATTTACAAAACTGGATGCTTACTTTTATAAAGTCCATATTAAACCTAATGAGATCTTCAACTGTGGATTGCCGAATATAATTCCCAAGGTTAACAATTACCCAGCTTCTTAAATCTTCGGTGGCACAAGCTACACCTAAATATGCAAACAAAAGTATGTTTATCTTATCATAATGCCTAATTCAAAGAAATAGAGAATCAAAGAACTAAGCAGAAGCTTAACAGATTATCTTACTCAATGAGGTTTGTTTTTTTTTTTTTTGTAGTTTAGCTACTGTCTAGAACTTGCTTCTTTAATTCTCTGTTCAATGTATAATGGAATTAACAGTACAACATATCCAGTTAAGTATTTGATAGGATATTAATTGCAGTGATTATTAAGAATAAGTTAACACTAAATAAATCTCAAAAAGCTGCCTTCCTGTGGATGAACTTCTTCTCCAATACAAACAATACTATGTAGCTGGGTAACTTATTGTGAATTCTACCTTGTATGTAATTGTCACACTGTCATTCAGTAAAACTATACAATACCAACATCTCAGTTCAGCCATCTATTTAACAGTGATTTTTTTTTTTTATTAACTTAAGCATT
Organism: Pipa parva; assembly: GCA_019650415.1. NCBI lineage: Eukaryota > Metazoa > Chordata > Amphibia > Anura > Pipidae > Pipa > Pipa parva. The sequence goes on from WMED01005710.1 coordinate 6,976, forward strand.
GCTAAACATACCTTGATGAGAAGAAGACTGTAGACTCAAGTATCGCTTAATGAAATTGTAGAATACTTGTCTTGTCTCAGCTGGCACTGATGCATAGCAGCTGCTAAACCCCTTCACACTGTAGAACAACAGAAACATACAAATAAAATATTATAATGGGAAATATTATAGCATAAAAATATTGTGTGTGAGATGTAACTTGTAACCCTTTTTTCCTCTACAATTTGCAAGTTTTAACTGTTTGTTCATTTTAGACAGGTCACAGGTGCAATGGAATTTTTATTCTGGGACAGATTTGTGGCTTAAGGTTTGCCTTGATATTTGCACCAGTTTACACAGAAACCCAATCTTAGCTTTAAAATATGGCGCACAAATGATTCGTTCTTCTAAAAAGGAAACTTGCCTATTACTATTTACTATACATACATTTCTTGGTAGGAAAGGCAGGTAATGTTTTCTGGCAATTGAAGTAGTAGGTTTTGGTCAAAGATGGAAAGCAATGGAAACAGATATATTTGAAACAATTCCATCCAGTCGTTTGTACTGTAAGAAGTAAAGTTTGCGCTGACTTTCACAAAGACTTCATCCAAGAGTGTTTTCTTCACAATCTTTAACTCAAATTCTGACAATAATGCCTAGCAAAATGCAAAACAAGGAAATATTGAAACTTTGGTCCACCAAAAATATTTATACATTCCATCACCACTCGTCAGAAAAAAGTACAACATATAAAAGAAGATTCAGTCTCATTGGGTTTTTGTTTTTAACTTTTGCAAGATCTGACTTGTTTATCTCAAGATATGTCAAATATTTACTATACCTTGTTTGCGGTGTCTATGATTATGTTCATATATTCAGGGATATTTTCTTTTTCCACCAAATTTGCAGTAAATTTAAGTAAACTGTTGCTCAAGAGAACTTCTGGATTTAACAAGAGCAGTGGAGCATCACTTCTCTTTATTACACCGAGTACAAGAGCCTAATGAAAGCAAAACAGATGTATGCATAAAAACATCCTCAAAACTACTAACTGAGCTGGCCATGCCATCCAGTAAGCAAAATCCCTTGGAGCACAATGAGTCTAGTAGGGTGAAATTTAATAAAGTAGAAAATATCAATATCACAATATCAAATTTCCCATCGATTTTATAGAATTTTCATAAAAATAAATAGATTAAAAATTTTGCTCGAATTTCGATATTGCGATATTGATATCACCAATATCGGTAATATTGATATTGCAATATCGGTAAAAATCATTCAATATTGATAAAATTTATTCAATATCGATATTATCGATTTTATTAAATTTCACTGGATGTCATGGTGCTACCTATTTGTATGTGCAGAGAGGAACCTGTCTTTATTGACTACATGCATCCTCTAGTAATAAGCAAAATGTCAGGGTGATGTCATCTTTTGTATTTTTTTTTTTTTTACATCAAATACTATATAGAATTTATTATCTTCTAAAATACAATGAACTGGTGATCCCAAGGGATTTGGGAATTTTGTAGAACAAAGAGAAGATGGTCTTTGTGAATGAAACTAACTTACACAATTCACAAATGACTTTTTGACTGTATTCCACCAGGTGTGGGTTTACTTATGTATAATTGACACTACGCTTGATCTATTCACCAAAACACACATAAAGTGAAGAGGATTACAGACACTGGTAAACTACTCAGAGCACAGGCAGCTCTAGAGTATAAAAGACCAATTAGTAAGTATCTACTCCTTAAGAATCAACCTTGACTTTAATAAGCTTTTAGTTCTCCTTTGAAAGGCATCAATACATATGTTACTTACAATGTCAAGATCTGGATACAGTTCAAAGAGATCAGACAAAGTTGCTCTAATGTAGAATGAACCTAAATTTAGTTTGAGCCACTCTTCACTATCGATGAACTCTGGCACACAAGCAGACCCTAAATGGAAGACAGGGAAATATAATATGGAAGCAGAATTTACATTACAGAATAAAAATGACATTCAGAAACAATACTCAGTTCTTAATATCTTAAACTCCAGATTTTTAATTTTAGGGTGTCTTCTACCTGCTTAGTGCGCCAAATGTGAAAAAAGTAATAGCAGGAAGATAGAGCAAAGTTTGTCACATGTCGAGAAGAAGAATTTCCTTAGGACACAGTTGCTGATTTTACATTCATTTTGTGAAAAATATTTGTCTATATATTTACAAATTGTAATAATCCTTATCGATCTCCTTTTTATTTACCTTAAGCACTGTTTCTAAGGATTTTGTGCAAATTGACATTTTTGCCATTGAATCAACATACACATCGCGCACACACTTCAATTGAAAGGGCAAAAATGTATTAAACTCGGAAAAGCCCGTTTTCACTTTTACGAGTTTCTCCTGAGAACATCTCGGCTGTTCGCGCAGTAAAAAAATCGCTCGATATTTTTGATCAATATTTAACGACCGAAACTTTTCAATCGAGTTTTTCTATCGAATGTTTCGATATAAAGGTAGCCATATTTTCCATTAGTAGTATGTCTACCTTTTTATTGATATATCTAGATCGAAAAACTCGATTGAAAGTTTCTGTCAGTAAATATTGAATGAAAAAAATCTCACGATATTTACCACAAGAAATTTCTGAGATCTTGCAGGAATAAACTCGGAAAAGTGAAATCGGCCTTTTAGGAGGTTAATAAATTTTGCCCATTAGTGAGTTCTGGAGTCCTAGATTAAGGCACTTAATAAAGAAAGTCTGAACATTTACATAAAGGTCAGAATTTATGTCCATGTTTGCAGATTCATCAAACTCTGCAACATGACAAATCTACAATCAATCTGAGCACTTACAGTAGGTCAGTGCTTATGAAGTTCAGACTTAAGAAGTTCTTTGCACTATTTTGTGTGCGTGTGCACAGATAATTCACTCATTCACTAAGCATTGGAGTCAGTTGAGGTAGGTAATTTGGAAAAGCGTACTGTGTTGAATTAACTACTTTTACTTTGCCAGATGAAAGTGATATATTATGGGGGCTGATGGCAAGGCTCTGACTGACTATGCAAGAAACCACATCAAGCTCCATTTATTTCTTCATTATGGGAATCTATTGTTTAGTGAATAAGGAGTATAGAATTTGCCACTATAGCAACATAGTGACCTGAAGAGATACAAATTCACTTCACCAGTCAAAATTCTCACTTTGATGAATAACCCTCTAATGCAATGGAGATTATACCTTAGAACAATAATATTAATAAGTGAAAATGTATGAGAGAATTCTGCATCCATACCTGTTAATTCTTTCTGTTGGGTGAGGTATAATTTGCTGTACATGTATACTGATTGAGTTTCCATGGCAGTGAATTTGTAATAGATGTTATTCAGATCATGCATGCTGTAGAATTAAGGGGGAAAATAAATCAACACAAAATTTTTAATGAAAATGAGGAAGTTTATTTTGGGTCATGAGATTAGTTAGGTCTCACTCACATTGCATGGTATTGTTCACAAGTAAGAGTTAACGGAAGCTGCGATAGTTGCACATAGTTTGGTGCAACTGAGAAGTTGTTCATTAGAAGGCTGAAAATCTGCAGCCATGTGGATATGTTCTGGCAGTTCCAAAGTTTGGTGATTAAAGCAAATGTATCATTAAAAATCTTCTGCTCAAAGGCAGTACCAAGCTGTGCCATAACTTGTGTATCTAAAGCAGAATCATTTGTCTTTGTGGCCTGGAAGAAGAATGAAGAGTTAATTTATTAAAAAATAATATGAAAATCATATATTAGAAAATGTCCCTATAGGTTTTCTTAAAATAAAACTAATGGAAAAAAATAAGAAGAAGAAGTACTGATGTATTTTCTTAACTATAACCTCATTACATATCTATTTTAGTTTTGCACTATTGTCTGTACTGCCACTTGCCAAGCAGATGGGTGTTTGCAGGCATAAATAATGAATTAAGTATTAATTTACTAAATGTACTTGTCTTGAAAGTTCTTACACTATAAAGAAATAGAAACATTTCTGCAGCTTTATTGAAGCAGATTGACACTGACCTGATAAATGGTGCTCTGCACTTCCAGAAGATATTCCAAGATTGTCGAGCAATTGTCGATCACATTGATCTGAGCTATAAGATCCATGGTCAGATTTATGTTTTTTAAAGTAACTGCCAAAAAGGTAAAGTCTACCAAGTCTGTGGCTGATAGCAAAGCAGGGCTTTCCACCTAAGGCAACAATGTAATAGAAAGTAAGAGTAAATAAATAACGAAGGAAAATATTGATCAATGTGTGTTCCATGGCCCCATGTCATCAATATTACCATTCTGTGCAAAGCTCATGCAATTAAACACAGGTGATATGGTTTAGCATTTAAGCTGTTAGAGCCCTTTGAGTGTAAATAGTAAAAGTCTTAACTAAGTCTTGGACAACAATAGCAAGAGACTTCTGCTTTAGGTTTAGTTCTACTAATATAATTAAAATATGAGAGAACTTCAAGAAACAGACTGATTTGTAGTTATACTATATAAACAGGGCAACTATTCCCTTTAAGGATGTCACCACTTGCCTGCTTTGTTGTAGTAAATGGCAACAGCCATCATTTAGATCCCAAGAATTATAAAATGTTTCCAAGTGCATTGCAAGTTTGTCCTCACCTTTCCAAAATGTTTGTTGAATTGAATAAGATCCTCAAAGGAAGACTGTAGGACAAACTTTCCAAGGTTTGCCTTAATCCACACTCTGTAGTCACTGTTGCCGCAAGCAGCATCTGTTGAGTACAAACAACTGGGGTTTAAATTCCAAAAATACATTTAGGATTTCCCATTGTGCACCAAGGTATACAATTATTCAGTATTTTAATGGATTCATTTGATCCAAATATTCCCATATAAATCTTTTTCTTCTTTGTATAAATTTGATGGGATTTCCATCTTTCTGTGTGAATTTAAAAGACCAACATTGCCTTTGGCCAAATATGCACAAAATCCATGTTTCTGCTATGTTATACATTTTGTTACTGAATTAGTTTATAAATATAGAAGATATGTTTATTATGGCATTACTCTGACACCTCCATTTCACCACTGTCTTTATTACAATGTTAATACAGTTGCAATAATGCAATAAGATGAGAGCAAACAGACCCTTCAAGGTCTAAGCTCAGAATGAGTGTGCATCAAAATAGTTAAATGGCATTCATGTGTAACTGTTTCATATATATTTTTTCCTTACAGATCAGCCTGCTCTCTGCTGTTGTAATTTGCAGAGATTTCTTTGCAGAGATTTCCGATCAGATGCTGCGCAGGCCATGTACCACACAGTGAAGCAGTTAGTCAAGATATTCTCAAAGGCTCCATCTTCTACAGAGGAGCCGTTGAGAGTATCTTAACTAACTGCTTCACTGTGTGGTACATGGCCTGCGCAGCATCCGATCGGAAATCTCTGCAAAGCATTGTAAGAACGGCTGAGAAAATAATTGGCTCCTCTCTTCCCTGCATCCAGGACTTAAAAAACTCCCGTCTCCTTCAGAAAGCCTTCTGTGTAGCAGGTGATCTCACCCACCCTCTTCACTGTTTCTTTAATCTGCTACCCTCAGGGAGAAGAATGCACAGTCTAATGGCTAGGAGCTCTGAACTCCCTCCCTGCTCTGCCTCCCCCCCTTATCTCCCCCCCCCCCACTCTCACCTATTAACCTCCCCTCCTGTTATCACTACTCCCTATGACCTTGTAAATTCAATAAGTACTCATTGACTGAACCTGCCTCCAAGCTCAAAATCCCCTCCCCCCCTTCTCCTTTTGATATGCACTTTCACCTTCTATTACTTATTTTTATTGTATTGTATTATTGCATTCTATTTATATATGGTATATGCAGTTGCACTTTACTTGCATTTGCACTTTACTTTGCCTACTAGTTCTTGTAATTTATATTCCTATCCCCATTGTCATGTATGCTGGAGAGATGAGAAACGTAATTTCAATACTTGTATGTGCTCATGTACATATGTAGAATTGACAAATTATCTATCTATCTATCTATCTATCTAATGTGAATGGGTGTGTTAAAGGGTGTGTGTAGCAACTGTAGGGTTGGATTTCTGACTATGCATTGATACTGTAAGTGTTCTATTGGTTTGAGCTGGGTATTTTAATTAAAATAGTAAACTTCCTCAAGAGAATCTCCTGCCAGGCTAGCTGGGCTGAGAAAATAGGTCCTGCCACTAAACCTCCCAAGCAAGGGGGAAAAGTTGAAAAATGTCCATGTAAGAAGACAGGGTTCAAATGATTTGATGGCCTGAAGAATCTGCAAGTAGCTGTTTAGTATGCCGAAGGATAGAGCTCTTGTTAAAGGGTGTTGTAGGTGCTTACAGATAGGGTTAGGGATGTTTGTAGCTCTGCCCAGCAAGTAGTGTATCAGGGGCATTCCCAGTTCATAGTGTAATAATAGCTCAATGTACCCAGTTTGGAAGAGATGACCTGGTTCTGAGGGATATGATTAGCTGGATTAGTGGAAGTGGCACTTAAGGAGCCATAAAGTACAAACCTCCACTCAAAACATATTGAAACATGCAAAATTGACTGTGCATAATCTTTACCTTTTGTTTGCAATTTGTACCCTGAATTGAACTCATTCTTATCCATGATTTCTCTGCTACATTGTACTATTGCCAAATATTCACTGCTACTAAGATTTAATAATCTTAGTTTAAAAGGGAAATATCCCCAGTTTTAGCAAAAATGCAAAGCAGCAGCTTCAATATATATACAGTATATATTTTTTTCAATAGAAAATAGAGATATATTCCCTTTATAACGTTATGTATGCCTGAGGTTGCATTTCTGCACAAGATACATACCAGATGACTGGGCCTGCCCTTTGAGATAATTCTTGAAGTAAACTGTATATATATCTTCTCTGGTTTTATCAGAAAGGTATCCGTAGGGTATGCTGAATCCTTTTACTCTAAACAAGAAAGATTTATGTCAAGAAGAAGGCAATATTCTACTACTATATAAGTTCTACGCTTAGTGAAAGCAATAAATGTATTCAAATAAAAAGTATAACTTATCCTTTAAATTTTAGAATACTGTATTTATTTTAAAGGGCACTAACAGCCAGATATGAAAAATCCCAGGAAAGGTTCATGCCTGCTAAATATTTAATATGAGTTTCCAAACAAGAATTTCAAATATTTTACTTTAATAGTATATTTACTTTCATTTAGTTGGCACTTCATATACATTACCTAAAAGTTCCATGTCAGTTTACCCAACAGATAAAATATGGTTATAATCAGCAAAAGTAAAAACAACCACAAAGAAATTAAAAAAAAAACAGGAATTTAGCTCCAAAGATAAACCTATTTACAAATACTCAATAAAAAGCACTGCCACATTAATCTATTTCTTTAAACTTTCCTTTCCTTTCAGTGTAGCAGTGATTTAGTCCAATGGGTAACAAAAAGAAATATAGTAATTTGCACTGGAAATATAAATAAATTCCATAATGCCCATCCTTGAAATACACTATACTGTGGGCGAAATTTATTAAACGCGGTATTTACCGCACGCTCTGTATTTACCATCGCCCGATGGTAAACCCGATCGATTTGCCATCGAGCGATGGTAAATCATGCGGATTTACCATCGGGTGATGGTAAATACCGAGCGTGCGGTAAATACCGCGTTTAATAAATTTCGCCATGTATGTCTAATCCAGAGAAAGTAGAATTCCTCTGAAATTTCTGCCATATTACTCACTGAAGTAACAAAATTCCACTTAGGATGAAACTGTCAATGAGATTTATCTGTGGATCAAACCCCTTATATTTTAGCAAATTTCAAATTTATCCATCCCATTTTTTTAAACAAACTGTATCCGCCCACTTTTTTTTTTTGAGGAGTACATCCCACATATTTAGTGCCCTTATCATAAAAAGCCCTTTCCTCATTTGAGGTGGAAAGTCCCCTCTTGTGCTACACAGTGCTACAGACATCTACGTTTCCTTTAGGATAACTCAGTACTCCACCAAAAACTCCACCATGCTTCTCCATCAATGACTGGCCCCAGTAATTCCATGCAGATTCTTAGATTCCAGGTCCCTTGCATTTATCAGCACTGAATCTCATCTTCTACTTAGATGCATACACTGCCAATGTATCCAATATCCCCCACCAAACCAAACTAATGAATATAATCATATCTAAACAAACATCTTTCCACCACAAATGACAACCTCAGAAGCACCCCATAATCATTTTGTATGAATGTGAAAGTATTATATCTAGGATTCACCAAAATAAAAACAACCCCTAATAAGCCCTTTTAAAAACTACTACTATCCAACACACATTACTCTTTAAACCTCCATTCAAAGTCATTAAGATTTTTTTTTTTTATGTCCTTTAATAATCTGGTGATCAAATAATACCTAAGACTTACATTTCCTGGTAAGAGTAACAGGTGATGTTGGTTGGAAGGAGACCCAAAAGCGTTGAATTAAACACAGGAAGCAACAGAACCAAATCTCTTTGAAACAGAGTTTTCCAGTCATTAGTGTCATAAGTGGTAAAGTTTGAACTCAGTTTAATTAATGTGGATTTTAGCAAAATACTCTTGATATAGCTTAAATAGTTTTCAGAAACATTAACCTTTGAAAAAAAAAAAAGAACAAGCAATGTTAGCACAAGTTAAAGAGTAATTTGACATTCTATGAGTATGTGACCACCAAGAATAATAATCTAGTTATTTTTACTGAATTACCTTTAAAGCTGCAGATGAGATAAAGGTGACATATTGTGGAATATCAACTGGCTGGATAAATCTTAAAATTTCCCAAAGCAAAGTGCTATTGGACAGGACGTCAACTTTCATCAAAATGTTTGCTACATCATTTGGAGTTAAGAAATCTAGGAACGCGCACTGGAAAATAATGGAACAGTGTATTATGTAATACTCCACAAGGAAGAAATAATAAGTGCACTGTATATCGGTTGTGTACTTACTAATTCCAGATTTGGATAGAGTTCGAGGAGATCACTAATAGTGGCGCTTGAGGAGAAAGGTCCTAAATTTGCCTCAGTCCACTGAGCTGTTCCTTTCAGGTCAAAGTCACAAGCTGACTCTAAAGAATTATAATGTAAATTAAAGTGAAAGGAGATCTAAGCTTGTTTTTGCATAGGTGGATTCTAAAGGAGGATGGGAGAAATACTTATTGATCACCTTCTTCAATCCACTGCTGACATCTGCTTCAAGATCCAGTTGATGTTCTTTATTTTTGCTGCAGCATCACAATCCTCTTCACTTCCTGCTTCCTCTTCAACATTTTTCTTCTGTGCATGCTCACACTGCTTCTGTGCATGCTCGCACTGCTTCTGTGCATGCTCTCACTGCTTCTGTGCATGCTTGCACTGCTTCTGTGCATGCTCGCACTGCTTCTGTGCATGCTCGCACTGCTTCTGTGCATGCTCGCACTGCTTCTCTGCATGCTCACACTGCTACTGTGCATGCTCGCACTGCTTCTGTGCATGCACGCACTGCTTCTCTGCATGCTCACACTGCTTCTGTGCATGCATTGAAGAAAAAACTGCAGATGTTGAAGAGGAGATATGAACCAGAAGAGGATCATGATGCCACATCAGAAGAAAAGGACATCAGCTGTATCTAGAAGCAGCAGTAGACTGATAAAGGTGACAGGTAAGTGTTTACCCCCTTAAGAATCACTCCTGTTTAGTTTTTTCACTGAATGTTTTTTAATGCAAACCATAATACTTACTTATGGATTTCTGCTGTTGGGTTAAGTAGGATTTACAGTATGTAAAGACTGTTTGAATCTCCATTTCAGTTAATTTGGTGTAGATATCACTCAGCTTCTTTATTCTGTAAATTGCAGAAAAATCGAAATTTAAATATTTGCTAACTCACGGCTGAGCAAAGAAAAATTCTTAAATGGGTGAAAATGACAAAATTGAATACAAATCATTATTCTTCCATCATTACTAGTCAAAAAGCTTTTTGACTTTTATAAATGGCCCCCAGACTCTGAGGGGAATTCACCATTCAGCGAAATGAGCTCCGAATCTTTCGCAAATGGTATTATGCGCTCGCTGATTTCCTGCACGTGGGCATCAGCGAGCGCATTAAAGGGATTCCATTCTCGGCAAGAGCAAAAGAGTTCCCTCGCCGAGACTGGAATCCCTTTAATGCGCTCGCTGATGTCCGCGTGCAGGAAATCAGCGAGCGCATAATACCATTTGCGAAGTGAGCTGAAGGATTCGGAGCTCACTTCGCTGAATGGTGAATTCCCCTCTCTATGTTTATAGCTGATAAGTGACTCTAAGCACTGGTGAGATTATGTTCCAGATTTGGAATCAGCTATGCTTCACCCATATATGGTAATTGATTCTGAGAACTGATGATGTAATTCTATATACGCATGCATGAACCATAGTGCAGATTGTCTTTTGATATAAAGACTCATTCTGTTGAATGACAACATAGTTTATTTATTCTTAAAGTAAATCCTAGGATTTTATCTAGCTACAGACTGATACATCTGTCTTCTCATATAAAACACTGCATATTTTTCAACATTCTACTTGAATATTCGGATATTTATAAAAATAGAAATATCCAGGTATATTGATATTTCTATGCCTTTAATTAAGTTGAAAATATTGATATCACCGTCAATATTTATTAAGCCTCTTCTAACCTTTTTTATTGCTGAAAAGTGTTTGTTTGCCTGGTTGAGGGTGGAGAAAACCCATTATTCCCTAAGGAGATGGTTTAGAACATTTTTTTTCTTTGTCAATCAAAAAGATCAGTGATATCAGCATCAATGGAAAAGAAGCTCCATTGAAAGTAATGGAAGGTGTAGTGGTGTTGTTAACGCATCATTATTTATCGATATCGATCTTTTTCTACATTGATAAATTTTATTTGGTACTACATAAATTGACGGAATTTCAAAAATGTGGCAAAAAGAGAAAATGGCGATAACCTAGTGAATTGTGGCGAATAGGTCGAAACAACCTTTATACATTTTCCCCTTAATATCGCTTACATTGTTTGGTAGGTATTACAGGAAACATTGAGTGGAAGATAAGATAGGTGAGTTTCATTTAGACCAAGGTAGAAGTTGTCAGTGATGATACCAAAAGCTCTCAACCACATTGACATGTCATGTAAACCCCACTCCTCATTAAGGACTTTGAAGATATGAGTTAACAGACTGTGTTGAGTGTAGATGGTCAGCTGTTCCAGTGGCCGAACACATGTAGACATGTTGGATAATGAATCTCCATTCTGAGAAGGGGAAAACAACATTTTATAGGGTTAGCGTGAATTAAAATTGGGAATTTATCTAATTAAAAATAAATTAATTGCATGGAAAAAAGTGACTGAGGGAGTCCAAAATACAATGAGCTGTTTTGAAATTCTAAGTTCTTAGATTTTTAACAACTCCAGCTAAATACTTTATGGTAAGATAGTTTTGCCTGTTTAATACTACGCAAGGTGGAATTTAAAAGAACATAATGGCTCACAGGACTTCAAATTCTGAATCAGATTGTACATGTATTTGCTGTAAATATTAGCAGCTTGTGATACAGAGAGAATTTTGGTAAAGCATATTTTATGCTAAGTCCTACAGAGTTAAAGAACGGAATACAGCAGAACTTTAGATGTGACAATTTCTGTAGCGAGTCAATTGAACCTAAATGCCAATACGTTCCTTGGTGCATAATGAATTCTCTCAACCAACTGCAACAACTTGATGTTGAGCCAAAGAAAATCACTAAATTAATAAGAGAACTGATGGATAGTTCATGATTCTCTTAAAGGTATATTACAGAGTTAGTCTGAGCCAACATTTCTTTTCAAACATCATGTTTCATAATTAATGTACAGAAATTAAAAATAAATATCGATTCAAAGTTTGAAATCAAATCATGGAGTATTTCATTCACTTTGAATATCTCCCCCTTTCATTTTCCCCCCTTTCTCCGGTGTGGACATTTTTTCTTGCTGAACTGGATGGGCTTTAGTCTTTTTTGGCCTTAGAAACTATCTTCCCATGTCTTACTATCTAACTTACCACATTAGGGATTAATATTTACTTTACTACATTGTCCTTGCTATAACCTCTTCTTGTGGTAGATATACACAGCCCCCAAACCCCATGTGTAATATTAACCCTTTCCATACGTACCCCGTACCTCTCACGGGGTAGCTTCGGCTGGCCAGA
>WMED01005711.1:0-15435 GCA_019650415.1 Pipa parva
AGGCACTCAGGGACTGGGTTACTGTAATAAGGAGTTACAGGGGAATAAGGCACTCAGGGGTTGGGTTACTATAATAAGGAGTTACAGGGAGAATAAGGCACTCAGGGGCTAGATTACTGTAATAAGGAGTTACAGGGGGAATAAGACACTCAGGTACTGGGTTACTGTAATAAGGAATTATAGGGGGAATAAGACACTCAGGGGCTGGGTTACTGTAATAAAGAGTTACAGGGGGAATAAGGCACTCAGGAGCTGGGTTTGTGTAAAAAGGCATTACAGGGACAAAAAGGCACAAACAAATACCCCTTAGCTTCCATATTTAGTCCAAAACCTTACCCGTGTGTGTGCGGAGATGGGCTTTGAGATGTGAACTCTTGCTGTAGGTTTTTGTGCAGCCGAGAAAGTCACATTTATGAGTGATTGCAGCTTTCTTTGATGCCCGCCGGGTCTCTTTGGGTCTGCCTCTTCTAACAGGTGGCGTAACTGAATACTGTAATGTTTGCATTTGATAATATGTGCTTGTCTGCTCAGACACTGTAGGTGGGTAGAACTGTAAAGGTTGGCATGTAGAAAAGGAAGCCGGTACCCTTGGCAAGATTGGTACTAAATTTGTGGAAGATTGTGTGTTGGATGGCTTAGAGAGCAGAGATACAGGGGGTTGTAGGTTCGGATGTTCCAGAAACTGAATGTGGCACATGGTATTTCCCAGTGGTTCATGGTCCAGCATCCTATTAACCTTGTTTATTTCTGCTAGCTGTAATGCTGGTATGGCATATTCCTCCGGCTCTCCATAGTTGCCTACGGGACACTCTGACTCCATTAAGTTGTTTTGTTGCTCTTTAGAAACTGCAAAGGGATCAGCTAAGATGGCAGCCTGAAGCAAGCTGTCTTGGCATGAAGTCCCTTGCTCCTTTAATGAACAGGCGCCACCTGCAGGATGGTCAGTAAAATTTGATAAGAGAAACTCCATGTCCCAGTAAGAATCTTCAGGTTTAAGGAAAGTAAATGGAGATGGAGGGTGAAGAGAATGACTTCCCATTGGTTGGCTGATATCTTTAATGGCATCTTGCAGATCCTCGGGTCTGTAAATCTGATGTCACAAGTAGGACAGGGTAAGGGAAGCAGAAATAAATACATATAATATCATCAAACAATTTTATCATTAGCTGTAACTGTATCATAGACCCATACAACTATCCCTGCTCTGGAGTGAATCATTACAAATACTGCCTGACTCACCCCAGCCAAACCCCAGCTACCCCAGTGCCAATTCACCAAACCGGACTTTGCTCTTTACTATCAAGATGGTATAGGGTGCTTGTCCCAATTTACGGGACGTGGATCAGTACTGGGCTATGGACCACTTGGTACTGGTCCGTACAGAAAAATAAAAACGTTTTCATTTTTATTTTATTTCCATTTGATTGACTATTGCCGGCTCTCACCGCCCACCTCACCCCTGGAGAGCTCCGCCAAATCAACAAACCTGTGAGGTCCAGACAGACAGGGTTATTCACTAAGGCGCAAATTCGACTGTCGAATTCGCAAACAGCAGATTCCCATAGCAAATCCGCTACAATTTCCCCATTGTAAAGTTGCGACAATTTTTTAATGTTAAGATTGTGACAATTTTCCCATAATAAAGTCATGTCTGTGACAATATTCTCATTAGAAAGACGTGACTGTCACAGTAGCAGGCTATTGCGACTGTCTTTATCTGGCATATTCGCACCTATACGCAACAATTTGGACTTTAGTGAATAATGCCCTCTTAGGGGTGAAATTTATTAAACTGAGAAAGACCACTCTTTACATTATTAGTGTGGCTACTGTTTTATTAAAAAATCGAGATAGAAAAACTCGATCTCGAAAGATCGGAACAAATCTTGCGAGAACAATGCGAGATCTCACTCGGAAAGACTGGGATCAGTATTTCCTTGTTTAATAAATTTTGCCTTTCTTTAGATATTTCTTCTTCACTCTACTGGACCAAGGGTTAGTTCTGGGTTAATGCAATGACAAATTATTATAAAGTATATTATATATATATGGCAGCCCTTTAAATGATAACCCACAGGCTGTTAACAGCATAATGCAGGCGTTTAATGACAGAGCACAGCATCTCTCCTTCATATCTCCTTCAGCCCAGTTATGAGTTCAGAGTGAAGTAGTTTGGGATGGCACAGTGCTGTATAATCCTAGATAATATGTCCAGGCAGGCTAGTAGAAATGTAGAGAGCCAGTGTTACCATCATGTCTGTATTTCACCAGTTACACAGAAAACTGCTTATTACCCAGCAGACTTTCAGTTCCATTGGACAGTAGCCCACATATGGCTATGTAAAGTATGGCTACCTTTCCATTGAAAAATTAAAAAAAAAAAATCTAGATAAAAAAAACACAATCTCGAAAAATCCAAAATCTCTTTGCGAGAACAATGCGAGATCTGGGTTGATAAACTCAGAAAGACCGAGAACGGTCTTTCTGAGTTTAATAAATTTCGACAAATTCCTAAGCAGCTGGGTAGGTTATTATTCATAGAGCTGCCCTGTTAATATGGAAAATTACCCAGAAGCACACACTTCTTTGATAGAGACTTTCATGCACTATAACCCTGCCAGACCTACATCTTTCCATTCACTTTTCCCTCCTCTTCCTAGCCACATTCCTGTACTCCATATACCCCAATACCCCATGGCAGCTAACTAATGCTCTCCGCCATATCTAATACACCCCCATGTAAAAGGTGAACTAAAGTCATACACAACATGTTGTTATAATATCATAATTCTAATATGCCACACTGCCTGCTCTCCTGTTATCGAGAGACTGTCACAAACTAGACAAGCAGGGACATCTTAGTGAAAGAGATGCCTCTACTTATTCCAGACATTCTCTTGGCTACATTATTACTAATTCCGACACTTAGAATAAACATAGGACTGTCTCCCATTCCCATCTTATGCTGTGACATATAGCACTGGCACTGGACCAGTTATGGTACTCCTGCCTGCCATTCCTGTTATATATGGGGCTATGCCAGTCTCCCTGTGTCTGGTTACAGTATGCCTAGCAACTGGCCACTGGTCCTATTCTCCTACAAACAACCATACAGAAAGCCACACACACACACACACACACACACACACACACACACACAATGAACAAACCCTTACACCCTCACAATCACTTACCTGCATGAAATCATATGGGACTAGATTCCGTTGGTCCACAAAGGAAGCTGAAGCCATCATGGACGAGCTGTATGTGTCAATATAATCCGCTGTCATTTAATTGCCCCAGATTAAATAATATACTAACATCATTCTTTCATTTCCCTATGTTTCTGTTTGTCCCCCCACCCGCGCCTGCCTCACTCATCACAAGTTCTAAGAAATTCACACAAAAAAACAAAAAAAAAACAAACCAATGTACAAACTATTTTCCCTTGTAGGAATATTGGAAGTCTGAATTTCAGCTTCTAATTGGTTTAAAGTGACAAGACCTCCCCTCCTCCCACTCCAAACGTCTTGTTCAGTTCATTGTGTGTCATCGTTTTTCTCTGGAACAGTCGGCAGAAAGAGTGTAGTGTATATAGGGTGTAGTAAACGCTATAATATATATATATATACACACACACACACACATAAAAACATGTTTCCTGTTTCACTTTGTCTGGTAAACTGATAAACATCTTATTATTCTATCAACTAAAAAGAATGTAGGTTTTATTCATAAGCTCTGAGATCAATGTAAACAACTTCAATTCTAACATATAAAAATTGTATTAGAAAAAGTCCAGTGAAGCCTATGTTCAGCGAATTGTGTGACTTCATGTGTACGTGTCATATTATATGTGACAGAAGCCTGTGCGGTAACCCAGTACAGAGAAAGAAAGGTGGGAAATGTATTCATTTATGTCCCTTCTTTCTCAACTCTCTCTCATTGATGTTTAAAAAACAAATGCAAAAAGCCCATAGGGGGTTCTGGGATTTGTAGTGATAGAGCAATGCTACACTAGGCACATCGCCTGGAACTCCTACCCATTTATTTGCATCCTCACGGTTATAATCAAGGTAAATGGGAAGATGTTATAAGTAGTTTGGCACCATGGACAACCAATCAGAGACAAATTGACTAGTGTTGCATTCACCTTAAGGAACACAGGGTGGAATAGACTTATCTTTGGCTTTTTGGAGTAAAGGAGATTCGCTTTGTCATTGGTTACTGCAGCAGGGGCTCCATATGTAAACGGTGTCCTGAGCAACCCCCTAAAATTGGCAGAGCCATCCCACTAGCTGGGCTATTGTCCTGGTGTCCCCCAATACAATAAATGGATAAATGCTCCCCTTTGTCCAGGTCTTGAGAAGCAGAGGCAGAGAGGTGGATGGGCGGTTTCAGGCAGACTGGCGCCCATGTGGTCACTTATACTGATTAATATTGTAATGTTTTAAGCGCGAATAAAAGATGGTTGCAACTAGCAAAGAGAAAAACAAACACAAAGCAATCCATCAGAGGAAGTACTTTGTAGGATTAAATGCTATTCCAAACACACATGGGAATTTTTTTTTTCTGGTGTTACTTGTCCCTTAATAAACAAGTCCCAGTAAATACATTTAGACAATAAAATGCAAGAAACTGGGGTAAAATTGAGGTATTTACCCTAATGCTTGGGGCAGAAAGGTAAGGTAACCAAGTCAGTGCAACAGAGGGGAGGGCACCTGGGAGATTCCGTATAGCAGAATTGGTATGTTGTCACTTTAAGTCAGTGGTCCCCAACCTTTTCTTGATCAGGAACTGGTTCCCCAGCCCAGAAAAAGTTTGATGGACCGGTGGGAGGGTAGGTGGAGCCAATGCGCGCTGATGGCCTCATGACGGTGACGCTCTTTGTGTGTGCCCCATCGGGCTGCCCAGTGCCGAGGGTTTCATGGACCAGTAGTGGTCCGAGGCCCGTTATTAGGGGACCCCTGCTTTAAGGGGCAAGGAAAGCAGAAAAGATTTAGAATTAATCACTTCCTTTCCTGTAAGGCAGGTGGTACTGCCTGTGACTGCTAAATTCCAATGAAAATAGTTAATATAGAAATCAAAGATTGTAAAACGAAACAAAAAACTATGGGCCTCATTGACTAAAGTGTGAATAGTTGCTTAGATGTCTTACAGAGCACTTTGCGTGCATTTTTTACAGGTACTTCCACTATTGACTAAGCAGCGGAGTGGGTTGTAGGAGCGGATGCGACTAGGTGTACTGCCTCCAATTCACCTGTTTGACTGTACCACTTCAGAGTGGCGAATTTGGGGATTGACGACAGGGCTCTGCATTCTACTTCTATCCAACTGACTACGCCACACAACGCATCCCACAGTGACCGCCGCTGTCCACTTTTTCAACAAGACTAGTCGCGGCTTAGTCAGTACTGAGAAGTGAATTCGCAACTATTTTGGCGATATGACTCAAACTGTAGCAAAGTGAATTCTACAGGTGAATTCACACTTCAGTCACTGGGGCTATCAGTGACTTACTGCATGCCTAGCAGTCTGCCTCAGAGTCTGTTTTAAAAGGAAGTGTTTGCAGTGAGGAAGGTAACTGAAAGAAGAAATAAATTAAACAATCTATATATATTTTAATATGCACATATAGAAGAAGAAAGTACAAGGGGCAGGTCAGTAGCTCAGTGGTTAGCACTGCTGCCATACAGCGCTGGTCCCTGGGTTCAATTCCATCCGCATGGAGTTTGAATGTTCTCCCCACAAACTCACCACTTATGTGGGTTTCTTCCCACAATCCAATAAACAATAAAAGCTTAGGGAATTGTAAGCTCCAGGGACTAAAGCAACTGATGAATCTCTGTAAAGCACTATGTAATATATCAGCACTCTATAGATACACACGAGCATCTTGGGGTTACTGAACTTCCCATGTAATATGCTATACAATTTCTAACAATGGCCTCACTAGGGTCTAGCAAATGTGAAGCAATTTTAATCTGTCATTTCTTCTCACTGTGTAAGCAAAATCCTCCCCCCTTCCTCGTGCACTGTTTACTGTAATATTCATTAGGAAACAAAGACCATTTTGATCTGCAAGCTAAGCCAAACCACAGCACATCCATCCATGTATCTGAGCATAAGTTCAGGGGAGGACTGTGCATATTGTAAGCCATCATTCAGATGATAGCAGGAGTAGAGATAAGGGCCCTGGGAAGCTTATCACTCGAATAAAGCTCTGGTGGAGAAGCAATGTCTGAGAGAAGATAAACCAAAAGGCGGAGGATATCTGATATCACAAACAGAAACACTTGGTATTTATTAATCAGTAGGGAATATATGTGTGTGCTGACATCAATAAGGAAATCTTTATTAATACATTCTCTTCACTGCAAGCAATTCTCCCAGAAGCACAAGGTTCCCACTATCGCTCACACTCTACAGAAGACATTATATATATTTATATATCAATGGGTTTAATCTGAGATTATTTATTTCACTTTTATATTTATGTATCCTTACTTAACTTACTGTTCAGACCCTGACCTTATTTTGTGGCATTCTGTCCTTGAACATACTGCCTGGTTTCTAGGTAAGAAAATATCTTAGCAACTAGAAGACAGTTTGAATGATAAACTATAGAAGTTCCAAACAAAAAAGCATAATAACTTGATAACTACTAATTGCAAATTATCCTAGAATGCCGCTATCTACAGTATAGTATACTAAAGGGTACGTATACCTGTAACACAGTCGCGTTCCAGTGAGTCACTGACACAGGTGAGCAGTATTTGCAAGAAAACAAGCATCAGAATATCTGGCCAAATGGACTGCATAAAGAGTGGGTGTCCAAAGGTCCAAACTTTACAGAAGAATGATGGTATGCATACCTTAGTATGGGCCCCATAGCAAAACCTGCATTGTCCCCTGTTCCATAATTATGAAGGGATTTGACCTGTCTGCAGCAGCAGAGGGCAGCTCTAGTCCCTTTATCTCACAATGGCCCAGTACCAGCTGCCCCTTCACCTCTATGGTACCTACACCTCTATGGTACCTACACCTCTCAGCAGAACATTGTCTAAAATTTCAGCAGCAGCATGTCGAAAGTGTGAATTCTCTACCTACCAGACATTGATTGTGTTTCATAACTGCCATACCTGTCTGTCAAGTCACTGATTTGACATTCCAGCTAACCTACTGCAGGGGGATTAGATTTAAAAAAAGGACATCAGGTTAATTTATCTTCTTGGTGTAGCCCAGTGGCAAAATGCTTCATCCACCCCAATGCCCTATAGAGTGGCAACAATACCCTCAACAAAGATGTCTGCTGTATGCCCATACAGTCACAATGGTTTGCTGCCTGTACAAGCGGTCCTTGCTATAAACTGAGAATAAGTAAACCGTACATATTACAAAAATATCTTTTTAGATTTATTCAGAAGTGCCCATGGAAAAACATGGTGCCTGACATTATAAAAACAATTTTAAAAAGTTGATAACCCCTTTTATTTCTTTTTCTGTAACATGAATTTCTGAGATTTAGAAAGTTGTGTAAAAGTTCAAATGGTTAGAGGTAAACAGTTCAGGGGGAAGTTTGTGGTTACTTCCATGCTGCCCACAATCTACCATCTACGTGCGTGCAGGACCTTATGAGGACACAAGCGGGTAATGGTGCAAAGCTCTGTCCACGTGCTGGGAACCAATCAGAGAACTTGTAGGTGGGACAGTGTGAAGAAAAGCCTTGTGAAATACATTACGCTTGTAGGAAATGTTTCTCTGAAGTTGCACTAATCTGCACAAGTTCCCTTTTTAGCAGTGTTCGTGTTTACAATGCCTACACGTGTTGTGAAACCCTTTTTTTTCTATTCTGGTGTTTAAAAATAGTAAATGCATGCCCAGTCATTGCTGACACTTACATTTAATATTTCGTACAAATATAATAGAGCTGTCTCTAAACTTCCCATGATCCTCAGTGGATCTCTACAGGAACCTAGTTAGTATATTGTCTACTACTAACCTAATTAAAATTAACCCAATTCCCATTTCCGCTGTCCCAACATCCTCGCTTCCCTTCTCCTGCCCGCTCCTCGACTAATAAAGCCACATTATTTCATGATGTGTTCTGCTCCACCTCACTTCACCTCCTAGCTAACAGACACCTGGCTGTCCCCTCACGATGCTGTTACTGAGAATTCATTGGCTCATGGAGGGGTCTCCTTCTCCCATACTCCGTGCTCCGTTGGGTGGTGGAGTTAGACTTCTTGCCTCCCGCTGTCACTTCAAACTCATCAGCATCCCTCCCTGCTTCGAGGTTCATGCTGTCCAACTTTTCTATCCCCTACCTTTACGAGTTGTTGTTGTGGAATTCTATAAGTATTCTGTGAATTAGTAGATTGTAGTGTTCCACTAAACAACACTTTATAAAGATTCATCATTCACTTTAACCCCTGCCCCATGGAGCTTACAATCTAGTTTCCCTATTCAGACACAAAGACACAGATGTATGTTTTGGGATGGTGGGAGGAAGCCTTATGCAAGTGCGGGGAGAACATATAAACTCCATGCAGAGGAAGTCCAGGGTGGAATAGAACCCAGAACCCAGCACTGCAAATACTGCAAGCACCAAGCCACCGCACTCCCCACAGATAGATGGATGATGATTCTGAAATCTGCAATATAAAGAGTGGCTGAAGCAAGAAGGAGGAAGCAGCGGGAACAATGGATGGGTAACTACACTTTAGTTTTTCTTTAAGATTAATAAAGTAAGAGAAAGGCAGGGACTTGTATTAAGAAAAAAAAGACCTACGTCCTGCAATAGAGCATTGCACAAGTCCATCTAGTTCAGCATAGTTTTAATTACTCTTCAATGTTGATTGGAAAGAAAGCAAAAAACCCAATAAGGCTAGGTTCACACTAGCGCATGATGCGCAGCGCATAATACACTAGTGTGAAAAAAAATACAGCTCAGTGAAAGCCAATACTACTTACCTAGTTCCAGACACAATAGCGTATGATGCGCATGCGCTGGATCCAGAACGCTGAGTGTCGCATTTTGTCCTGCGTATTATACGCTGCGCCAAAAATGCAACCACACAGGAAGTGATGTGAACGCCGAGGGACCGTTCACACTGTCACTGATAAGTTCAAAGGAAAAATACACTTGGCATAATTTTCTTTTCTTTTTTTTTCACACTAGCGTATCATGCGCGGAGCGTAATATGCCAGTTTTCCTTATCTTAAAGGGATAAAAACCATTTGTGTTCTCTTAATAAGGGAATCAAAACAATTCCCCCAAAATAGAAAGAACCCACTTCCAGTTATCTAATGCTCATAACCTGTAATATTCCTACACTCCAGTAGCATCCAGGGACCTTTTGAACTCTAGTGAATTCATTGAAGGCCTCTGTATTGATAGATTCACTGCTTCTGACACTCTACATACAGTATTGATATATTGTTATTTCTCTTTTTTAATCTATGACGCATCTGTAATTTCACTGATATGTATGTCTGTACTATCCAGAGACAAATAAATAAATAATCGAATCTAATAGTCTAGTAAAAGAAAAAAAAAGAGAGTCTAGCGGTGAAGAGTTTAAAATTCCCAGTCCAATTTTATTAAACTTGATGTGGTATTTAGTTACCTCCCGTTATAATGACCTCTGGAAGGGAAGATATCCTTCCTGTGTTCATCTCTGTATAGGATTTACCAGGCAAATAATACAGTTGAGAGAGTGAACAACACGGATTCGTTTGCAGCAGGGAACCGCCTAGTTATTAGGGTCTCTGGGAATTTTCCCTGTTTGCACCCCTCCATAAACCATTCTTGCCCTTTTATAAGACCTTGCCCTTTATCTGATCCTAGCAGTAGCAAAGAGGTGATTGTCCACAAATGATCTTTTTACGTGTTATTTGTAATGGTATTGTAGCAATTGGTGGATTTTGGTGCATTAGCCATGTTTCCAAAATCACCATTCTTACTAATGTGTGTTATGGTGTCTCCCTAGTGATACCCGTTGGTATGGAAACTGCATGTGAGTAATTCAGCAGGGCCTGGTTGGGTTTGCTGCCCAGACATATATATATGGGCGAAATTTATTAAAACTTTACTGAGAAATCTCAGATTGAGCTCGCGAGATATCTTTCGAGATCTCGAGATCAAGTTTTTTAATTTTTTTCCATGGAAAGGTAGCCATATTTTACAATTAGTAGCATGGCTACCTTTCCTTTAAAAGTTTTTAAAACTAGGGATCGAGAAACTCGATCTCAAGATCTCGGAAGAAATCTCGCAAGATCAACTCGAGATTTCTCTCGGTAAAATCGGAAAGACCTAGAGCGGTCTTTTCAACTTTAATAAATTTCACCCATTGATACAGTCACAGTTTAGGTCCCTCTATAGGATATATAAGCTGGTAAATGGGAGAGCCTGGGTGTTTTTTGTTTCACCACCACATGGTGTGCACCAGCAGCAGGATTTCCACTCTTCTGGTGGGATCCCGGAAGAGGAAACCATGGGGAATTATGGAAGTTAGATTTTATGTTT
This sequence comes from Pipa parva, assembly GCA_019650415.1. Classification (NCBI taxonomy): domain Eukaryota; kingdom Metazoa; phylum Chordata; class Amphibia; order Anura; family Pipidae; genus Pipa; species Pipa parva. The sequence goes on from WMED01005711.1 coordinate 10,529, forward strand.
AGCTCACCTCAGAAGGTGTGCTATGCTGGGTAACCTGAGACCCTAACAGGAGTGGCAGTGAGCTTAGAGGCCTGATGTGGATTTCTGCTTATGGACTGCTGAGTGCTAGGTTTAGGGACCAGGGACAGCCTTGAAGAGAAGAAGTGGGTTCCTGAGAGGTTTAGCCCATGTGTAGGGAGCTGCCAAAGGGGTCCCACTCTAAGGCACCATGTGTCAACTGCCTGGTTAGTGTGATCTGTGGTGCACAGGTGTTGGTAACTATGTAACCTGTAATGTCTATCTTAATAATTAAGTATGATGATGTAAAAGAACTGCAACATGCAATGCAAGACCTGTTCGACTTGTTTATTTATTATTTTATGTTAAATATTAAGTATGTGTTTAAGTAAGAAGCCACTGACACCTGCTTTACTGAGTAAACTAGTAAGCAAGGCCTATCCTCCTGAGGTATGGGTTAGCCCAGGTAGTGGCAGATGCAGAGTGGGGTGTTAGTATATACCGCCACTATAGCTTTACAGTATTTTTACTGGACCAGCCAACAACAACCAGAATCCCCTGCAGACCAGCTTCCTGGAGACTTTCCTATTCCAACCCACGCTAGCTTGCAGAGCAGGGTGTATGTTATAGAATAAAAGATGTGCACAGCAGCTGTAGCCTAGCAGCTTAAAGGCAACAGATTGCAGATCAGTGTACAGCATTGAGCAATGAGGGGAGTGTACAAAAAAGTCTGAAATTAGCATGGAATACATTGTAAGTGAATAGCAGAATTGAATGTTTACAGCAGAGACATTGCCTAATATTCAGGATGCAGGTAAATATTAGAGGGTAGTAGCCTGCAAGTTCATCTCAATACTGTACGCAATACAGTGACTGACTCAGTGTGCATCAGGAGAAAATGCTGACAATTTACAGTTACAGGGAAACTGTTTCCAAGAACACACCCTGATATACGCAGAGGGACCTGGGAAGTGTCATTTTCAGCGGCATATTGTCTACTCTGCAGATGGCAATTGTGTGCACCCAACTGGAGACTATACCCATGGTTGGCAAGTTGGTAACCTTTGGAAAAGCATTTTACTGACATTTTTTTTTTTTATTTACTGAATCCAGACTATTTTATTTTTATGCAACTAATTATTCAAAATTTATATTTTTTTATTTATTTTCTTATTTAATTTGCACCTATAGCCTAATGAACTGTCACTTTATGCCGCTGCACTTGTCACCCTCCTATCTGTTTATATGTATGTATGTATGGATGAATGTATAATTTTATTTATAAAGCGCCACAAATTTACGCAGCGCTGTACAATTCAGCAATACAAATATAATACAGACATGGGAAAAATGCATTAAACAATAAAAGTAAAATATCACAAGGATACATCAAAGAAAGTGCTAGGTTGTGATTGACACAAGAGGATGGAAGACCCTGCCCCATGGAGCTTACAATCTAAGTGGGAGGAATGTCTTCGTCCTATTTAGATTGTAAGCTCTATGGGGCAGGGATCTCCATCCTCTTGTTTCAGTCATGGCCTGGCACTTTGAGGGTAATTCAGCAAAGAACAAACTTACCTTCCAATCCTTTGCATCAGTACGCAGAGACTGTTACGCGTTCGCTGAGTCCTGCAAGCGGACATCAACGAACGCTTTAAAGGGATTCCAGTCTCGCGAGGCGAGGTTCAGTGAACGTGTGACAGTCTCTGCGTACTGATGCGAAGGATCGGAGGATAAGTTTGCTCTTTGCTGAATTACCCCCTTAGACTGATGTATTTTCTTAATTATATGCTTCTATTTTACTTCACTTTTTTACACACTTCCCTTGTCTGTATTATAACTGTATTGTTGGATTGCACAGCGCTGCGGAACCTTGTGGCGCTTTATAAATAAAAATATACAGACATATACACATACATACATTTTTGAAAAACATAAAAATATAAAAGTGAAAAATGTTTGTGTAGTGTAAAATAAAGTAGGGGTTCATTAGAATTTAGGGATTGTGGTAAGCATTAAAATAACAGTAAGTAGAATTTAAAGGACCAGTAACAACAAGTAGAAAAAAAAAATCTCATTGGCATTTGCATGGTAAATGTTTCCATATAATACCTAGATAAATAAAGTTAAAATCCTGATTTTTCTTGCTTCGCATTTCTTTTTCTCTTTGGGCGGTAGGTTAACGTCTTTTATCTGTTATATAAGCAGATGTCGGTTCAACAAAGTTAATATATAACACAGAGTTCAATCCAGTTCCCAGATAGCTGAGCAGGCTCTACCCCTTTACTGGGCAAAGACATAAAGCTATCCCAAAAAATAAGAAGGGTCTACACATCTCCATATGCCACGCATCCCCAGGCTTCTCTTTTATAACCTACTCAAGCCAAATACCCAGAAAAAAAACATTTCCCATAAAAGAAAAATTAGATAATAGAGTTTGGGGGTCACAGCTTTATTGCATTATAAAAGGCAAGCTCCCTACTTAGCAACAACCCAGCAACTATGCATATGGTAACCAAGTGCCCAAGGAGTTCTTTTAGGTCTAACAACCCTCCAAGATATGGAGCCCTTTGCTTTCAAGACCTATTCACTGGCATCTTCCATTTTGAAACCCAGCATTTCAGTGGCCACTTATGGCAGCTGGGCCTGCAGTATGGTAATGTATTTATCCTTCGCAAGCTGCTGTTCCACCTACGATATAATGCCCAAATGCCATAATGCCCAATCCCGTGTTCATAAGTCATTGAAAAGCAGCAAACTCTACCCATAAATTTCCCATTGTTGCACCAACACAACCCCTTGTACATACACAGTGAGCCCCTTTTTCATTGTGCAGCCTGAAGGATGGGCTCATCCATACTACCAGGCAGGGACGGTTCTGGCCCTATTGGCGTCCTGGGCGAACTGCCCCTTGATGTGCGTCCCCCACTCATCTCCAACAGCGTTCCAGTAACGCACCTCCTCTAATGAGGTAAGTTGAATGCGACAGCACTCTTTAGATGTTCGGGTCATGCCGGCAGCTGCCGAATACAGCCGACAAGACCCGAAGCAGCCAAGGAGCGCCATCGCATTCAACTTACCTCATTAGAAGAGGTGCTTCGCTGGAACACTGTTGGAGGTGAGTTTAGCGATAGTCGATGTGGGTGACAGCGCCCCTCAAATAGATTGCGCCCTGGGCAGTCGCCCACATTGCCCATTGGTAAAACTGGCCCTGCTACCAGGTCTGGCAGTAATGGAAAGGCCTGCCTTCAAATAGCACTAGAAACTTGTTAATACTAAGGGTAATTCTTACAGAGGGAAGGAAATACTGACCAGGCTTTTATAGTCCAGCACTGCCTCCTGCTCTATGTCACTTCCCGATTTCTTCTGCTTTTGACAAACATTGCAATCTTCTTCACTTCCTGCTTCCTGTGAGTTTCAGTGCAAGCGCAGTAGCAGGTTTACATTACAGAACTGCTACTGCACTTGCTCAGTTCTGCCCAGTGCTAAATTTGGGACTGGAACCCTTTGCCTTCCTTGCCGTAACACCCCTGCCTAATTGGTCTTCATTTTGGTTTTTTTATTATTACCTTTTATTCCTCAGCTTTAATTATTTACATTTCACAGGTTTCCCCCCCCGGTTGCTAGGGTTGGTTAACCTAACAAGCACACAGTAACTTTAAAGTGCACCTGTCACCTGAAAACTAATACTAATGTAAGTTGTACTAATGAAATAAACGTTTTTGTAAATATATATGAATTTTTAAAAATGTACCTTTATACAGCGTTTCTCTCTGTCATCTTCCCTTTCAGCCTGACTTTTCTTTCCTGGGTCGGGTGGGCGGGGTAAACAATAATTGACATTATAGCTCCTCCAATCAGATCCCTTAAATCTAGCAGGGATCTGATTGGATGAGCTATAATGTCAATCATCATTTAGCCCCACCCACCCAAAGAAAAGTCAGGCTGACAGGGAAGATGACAGAGAGAAACGCTGTATAAAGATACATTATGTAAAATACATATATATTTACATAATGTTTATTTCATTAGTACAACCTAAATTAGTATGAGGTGACAAGTGCACTTTAACTGGAAGTGAGACCTTCAGTGACTTGAACATAAGCTAAAAATAAAGTCAGTGACACAATATTTCACACCGATCAGTTAAAGAGGAAGTGGGAGAGAAAGAAGGGGGTTCTGTGCAAAACTGACTGTAAATTAAAAACCACTGAAAATAAGTAGTGTATATTACGTAAAAAATATTCATTATCAGTAACAATTACACTGTTCCAGAATGGACTTTTTCTTTAATAAGTTAAAAAGCCAGTACAAGTACAATTAACCTTCCCTTAGTACTGATTGCACCTGTGGCTTGTACCCCAGAGTTCAGCCATCAGGTATAGGGAAAGGGGAGACACCGGACAGGTCCCAAAAACTTTCCGAGGAGTCTGGGACAGCTGGGAGGTTTGCATATTTAACATGCTGCAGTGCTGACTTGAAATCAGTTTAAATGCAGACTGCAACTGTTGCATGTGGCATTCGTCTAAACCAGGGGTCTCAAACTCAATTTACCCGGGGGCCGCTGGAGGTAGAGTGTGGGTGAAGCTGGGCCGCATCAGGTTTTCGGAGAAAACAGTTCCCGGCACTCGCAGAGTTTCGACAAGAAAACAACAGATTAAAAACAATACACGACCCTGCAGGGCAATCAGCGGCTTTGTGGAGCAATATGTAGCTCTGCTGGATGATTTGCATCTGCTGGGGAAATTAGCACCTTTGTCGGGAAATTAGCACCTTTGTGGAGAAATATGCGGGTCAGCGGATTTAATTATAATTGGGGGTAAATTTTATGGCTGGGAGTGCAAACTGGGGACACTGGAGTGTATTGTGGGGTCACTGGGGTGTGTGGGAGTAATGTGGGGGTGTGTGGG
>WMED01005712.1:0-12143 GCA_019650415.1 Pipa parva
CACACACACACACAGAGACACACAGACACACACACAGACACAGGCACACACACAGACACACACACACAGACACACACAGAGACACAGACACACACACAGACACATACACACACAGACACACACACACAGACACACACAGACACACACAGACACACACAGACACACACACACAGACACACACACACACACACAGACACACACACAAACACAGACACACACACACAGTCTCTCTCTCTCTCTCAATACCCCGAGCTTTCCTCTGCCTTGCCGGAAGTCGGAAGTGAGCGGCGCCGCGGACCAGCTGCAAACCACCAACGGCCCGGTCCTGGTCCGCGGACCGGTGGTTGGGGACCTCTGCTATATATCACTATAATAGGAACACAAAATGACTTTTATTAGGATTACTTCCCAAGAGACTTAATTATTCCTTTAACACCAAAAAATAAAAATACTCCAAATTCCATAAAAATACTATATATATTCAGTATGTGCGTATAACCACATTAAAATGGTGTCTCCAAAGTATAATATCTAACCTTAAATATATTTAAAACTGAGTTTTCTGGGGCACTTTGTGAATATGTATTATCTAAAATTAGAAAGTAAACAATGGATCTAGGAAGGTTTTGTTTATCTAACACATACAACGCAGCTATTCAACTTTAATAATAACATACTTACAAGTGGTGTATTTAGAAATCTACCATTAGTTAAAGATCATGTACCATATATATGTATTTATATGTACCAGAATCTGAAAAAATGCTACTAGAATCTTATAGCTGCACCAAAACCTAATTATAATACAAATTAATTTTAAACCGTACCAGCCTTTGCATGTCTCCCACTTTGCCTTTTTTGTATGTATGTCTATGATAACACCTAAGATATATTTACTAAAGGTCAGAATGCAGTTAAAAGTGATTTAATCCAATATTCTTCTCTTTAATGCATTTCCAGCAGTTTTCTTATTAGTTTCATCTTCCATTTTTCACAGCAAAATATTTATTTGAAAGATTTTCAGACATGAACTACTTAACTACATGGAAATTATTTTTGTTTTTCTAATTGAATTAGCTGAAAACTAACCAGACATACATAGACTCTTAATATTATTGTACAACTCTGCAGAATCTGTTGTTACTTTTCAAATAAAATAATAATAAAAAGGATATTATACCCTTTTTTTGGTAATTTAATAATATGTTAATAGACATCCAGAAGTACCGTTTAAAACACAAGGCCAGGGTATGGAATTTCTTAAAACTCCTCCTTTTATCATTGTAGCATATAAAATCCATTGCTGTTCTGTAATAATGTTTTAGAACATGAATAAGTACAAATCCCATGATTCACATCAAGTATTTACTCACTGGAAGTATACAGTGGCAGTTTTTAGTATTTCAGAAGTAGTTAGGAGAGTGACTTTGAGAAGATGAAGAAGTAACATAGTAACATAGTTTATAAGGCTGATATTTTTTCATATTAAGATACTCCAGGATACCATCTCTTAAAAAGCCTTCAAACATTTTACCCACAACAGAATATCAGTAAATCAAGTTTTGCCATTTTATTTGTAAGGTTTCTAGCATTTGTCATCATACACTTTAGCAGCTTTTGGTTATTTTTAATTTGAACCCTGACCTCATCAACTATTCTAACACCTCCCTCCATTCCACCCCCAGTTTCTTTAATTATTCCCCCATTCCCTATCTACACTATCTTACCCTCTATATGTGTAAATTCCACCACCCCATTCCTAGTTTAAACACTCCTCTGCCCTTCTAGCCATCCTTTCCCCCAAGAAAGCTGCACCTTCCCCATTTAGGTGCAGCCCGTCCCTATGGAACAGCCTGTAGCACACAGAAAAGTCTGTCCAGTGCTCCAAAAACCCAAACCCCTCTTTCCTACACCAGTTCTGGAGCCAATTGTTTATCTCCCTAATCTACAGCTGCCTCTCTGGTGTGGCTCATGGTACAGGTAATATTTCCGAAAATACCACATTTGAGGTCCTTTTTCTAAGGTATTCACCTAATTCCCTGAAATCATTTTTAAGGACCTTCCACTTGCCCCTAACATATTTTGAAATGATATTTTAAACAGGAAACTGGGATGATGGTCACTTTAAGAAACAAACAGATAGCTCTTATGTCACAATTAGACTAGCTGTTTATATAGAGGAAAATCATTTTTCTGCAATTTATAATGATATTAATAGACACTGGGGAGTTCCTTGACCATGTAAAAGCACTAGGCTGCCAGCCGTGAAACTCTGAGGTGAATCTTAATATCTTTATAAACTACAGAAGAGGTTATAATATTTTTTATACTACACATCAGTTTTGTAAAACAATATCAATTATGTTTACACCTTAAAACCTATTTTACCACTTGATAAACATAGCTGCTAAAACTTTTTTTAAATTTATTTTATAGATTCAGCCCTTTATTGTATCATTGTATCATTTTACTATTGTTAAAGGTTGCAGTGTTATACTATAGCTTGTTCATAAAAAAGATAATTCCTATGATGCAATGTCACCCATAAGAGGGTTTTAGGGCAGTTGGTGATAATTGGTCTTTTTGTATCACTTAAATGTACAGTATGTACTACAGTGATACCATATTTTAGAAACTGTTTGGGATATTGTCTATGCTTCCCATGATGCACTGTAAGGTATTTAGTCATAAGATAGAAACAGTTATAGACACAAACCTTAGTTATCTCCTCCTTTTGTCATTATACTGCAGCCAATTGTTTGCAGCCATTGCAATAATGTTTCAAAACATACATGACTTCAAATCCTACGATCTCTTCTGAAGTATTTACTCAATGAAAGGGTACAGTGTCAGTTTTAAGGATGCAGAAAAACTTAGAAAAAAAGGTGGCTTGGAAAGAGCCACCCCACCCCAAATTGAAGAGTTTGCAATTATATTAGCATTATTTCTCCATTAAGCTGACAGAATGAGTTAAAATAATGTCACTCTAGTTCTATGGCAGAAGTAATAATAATAAAAAACACATTGTGATATCCTGATCAGTTGTGTCATTTGTTAAGTCTGATAAATCAACTCAGCTTCAAATATGTAGTGACCTTTGTTGCATTAAAAAACCAGTGATATGAAAAAAAAAACTTCCCAATTGGAAAGGAATAGCAGTTATGTAAATACTGTGCTTGTAAAAAGTTATCTTTGAAGTTCCATTCATAAATTGTACTGCTTGGCAGACTATTGCCAGACCTTCTCACTGAACCATGCTGTGACATTACCTCAGGAGACCAAATAATAAACGAAACACACACCATCCTGTGGTAGAAAATTAGCCACAGCTTTATTTAATAATTAACATAACACGTAACCAATATAAACTGGTAACCAAACCAATCCATTTATGCCAGCGATTGTCCGCGCAACTGGCATGAAATCACCCCATAATCCCAGGAGTCTCGGGTCAACCCCAGAGAACAGCCATAACCGTAGTCTACAGGCCGTCTCCAGAGCTGACCACAACTCACCAATGAAAGAGCCCTGACCCTGCTCACCTCATAAAGTTGTGACAAATAAGCATACAAATAGATAAACGTAATCATGAATGCATTTATAACAGGTTAAATTGACATACAGTAAACAATAATGCTTTAATACATAAATTTGTGCCACATTAGCTGTATAAAATAGGGACGGAGGGAGGGAAAATTTTACAGTCTGCTGTCTCACAACAACTGATGAGAAAACTCCCACTCAGGCATTTATTATAACTCCCAAGAATCCCAGAGGGGGAGGGGTTACAGTGAATCATTTACTCCTCGCCAATGATGTGCAACCCTTTTGGAGGGAAATAATTTACACCCAAGTGATTGGCTGTCTCGTCAGCCATGACCCAGCCACCCTCCACACCTTGTAAAGGGGGAGGGGGGTGCATCTGGGCATACTTTCTGTCTGTTCTTTTCATCACCATTAACAGCCATAGAGATACCTACCCTAGTCTCACTCTTCTCTATGGTGCTTCAGATAAAACATATACCGGAAGTGTTCTCTAAAGATTGAATGTCTAGTAAATGTAAACCCATTTGAGGCATTCTTATTTATTTATTTATTTTATATTACTGTTCTTTTAATTGAAGATCATTTTGACGGCTCCTTCCATTCAAACACAACAGCTCTGCCTCATTTTATCACTCATTATCGCTATTTTTTAAACTAGCTCTCTATATCAGAGTTTCTAGTAAAACCTTTTGTTTCAGACAGTGCAAAAGACGTAAAATCCTTCGATTAATTAGCTTAGTAATTATTGGGAGATCACAATGAAGGATATTTAGCCAGTTACTTATTTTCTGTTAGAAGTCCAGGGTGTGTTTACACGAGAAGACGAGATGGATTTAGGAAAAAAAACCCAATTAATCATTCTGTAGGCAAATATATTTTGATTGATTGGGGAGGTAGCAAGGTCATGACTGTTATATTATAAGGAAATTGCACATTCATATTACAAAATATGTATAAAGAATATCAAAAAACATGTCAGCTGGAATTACTATAGAAATGTTTAAATTTAAAGAACGTTACATTTAAAATGTTATCAATATAATATAAACTGTTATTAGCTGTTGATAGCTCATTGAATTTAAAGTTTAATGTTTGAAGTATTTTAGACTGATGTGTATAATCACAACTTGAAACTGTTGGCAAAGAATAACAAACACTGTTATTTCATTTAATTATCATCATTATAATTTAAAGAAAACAAATGCAATACAGATTCAGAGGCTGTTAGTGAGATGTAAAAGCCAATCCACAAATATACTATCTCATATACTATCCCATGGTGGTTAATCAACACATTGGGAAGGGATCTGTCAGTATGGTTATAGGTTACTGGTTTATCATATGTAAACAAGTACTTCAATGCAAAGGCTGATCAGGTAGAAGATGTAAAAGGTCTGAATTTGCAATAATTCACCACTTTCCCAACTTTGCATTTTCAGAAAAGGCCATATTTTTCAGCAATGTTGCGAATTTTCACCGAACATGTACCTATGCCCCAATCTGTATCTATTTGCCTTGTGTCAAGCTAACAATTTGCCAAGGCATGGTGTGAATACTTTATTTGGCTTTGAAACATGAAAGTACCACATTTGGGGCATACGACAGGGTTCCTGTTAATATTATGGCAACAATTTAATTTAAGGGCTTAGAAACTGGCAAAATGAGCTAGGATTTGTCTGCCATCGAAATTAAGCTGAAAACAAGTTTTGTAGTTTATATGACTATTACAGTCCGGCTACCTAAATATGTCAAAATGGGGGATTGCCCATTATTATGATAATTTATACCTATTGTCTGTATGTTGTAAAATATATTTGTGGTAGCATTGTGTTCTTTAAACAGATCCAAGTAAAGACAACATTATTTTACACACAGTAAGCTAAGATGCAAAGTGCCCCACAGCAGAATTCTCCCTCCTCATTGTGCACCACAAAGTGCAGTAGTTCCTTTCCTGTAGTGCTCCATTCAGTACATCAGTTCCCCCCCCCCCCCCACCCCAGTGCCCCATACAGTGCAGCAGTACCCTCATAAAGCGCCCTACAGCACAACAAGTTATAGGTGTAAGGTAGTGCAGCACATACAGGGTGGCTTTTTCTTCTAGGGCACCTTTAATCCTTGTTCCAGCACTGACCTGCACCACCACTGATAATAGCTTCCAGGCATTTTACTGCACAGATGTATTCTTGTGAACAAAGGCACAATGACAAACCTGGAAACAGTCATTAGAGGGAGTGCAGGTAAGTGAATGGAATGAAAAAACGTGAGCAGCAAAACATCATAGGGATTTAGCCTTAATCATTTACAACAGTCATTAAAATGAACTACACTTGAATGAAAGAAAAGAAAGCATATAAACCACTCTATACTACTTTAGTATCCAAATGTTTACAAAGCATACACCCAGTAACCTTAATAGATAGGTACTCCAATTTCGAAATCGCAGGGGAGATTTATCAAGGTATTCTAGCCCATTTTAGAATGCCACTTAACCTTTTTTGTGTTTCAGGTCACGTTCCATTATTATGTGTTAGATTTTTACTATCCAAGAACAAACCAGCACCAGACTGTGAATTGCAGCTATTAAAAACACTTAATTATTATTTAGTTTCATAGTGATATAACTATAAGAGAGACAAGTGGGAAATGTAAAGAAACACTCTTATGTTTTTCCCATCAGGATAATGCTTTATTATAGAGAGAGAACCTCCATCTGTCTGCATTTATTTATAGACACTGTCCACAGAATCATACAAATTAACTCTTAATGAGCAAAATGAAATATTTATAATATTGTACCTTTAATTTAGAATAGTTATAAGGCACATCACATCAATTCAAAATTGAAACTGAGTTACAAACCAACTACAAGTGAAGGAGATACAGTTAGCATTTTGCCAAGAGCCCCTTTATTGAAAGCATTATCCTGCAAAAAATGTTAGCAGAAATGGAATTAAACAGATATGGTGAATAACACACCAGAGATATTAAAGAGATATTTACCTTATCTTCCGTTACCATACTTTGATAAATATCTTTCTTTAATGCACAATGGCTAACTAATTCCTTGGGAAGCTATTAAAAGAAAAACTCCCATACTTTTGATATTGTACTATAGTTAAGTTAGCAAATTACTGACAGAAAAATTTCTCAATAAAGCATAACTCATACTCTATATAGAAATAGAACAGTTATTTATTGAAATCACAATCACGTTAAAATAAATCTCAGCTTAGCAGACTACTAATGCCACATGTGAAAGATTGCTATTGCTTATTCATTAAAAACCTGGAAAGCGATATACAACTTATATTAACAGAAGTCCTACTAGCTAATGTACATGCCCATAAAAGTATTATCTCAAGTAGTAATTAAATAAAAGAACTGCAGAAATTGTACAGGGGCATTTAACTCCAGTAATAGTAACACATTTACATCACTATTTTAATGCAGATAATGGATTGGAAAAAATGGAACCTTAACCAATATCTTTAGGGACTGTCCACTGATTAGAGCCTGTTAGGCTGATTTACCCAACAGCAAATAGAGGCAGCTGACTCTGCATCCACTATCCAATATTCTTCAGTGTTCTCAAGTACCATCTCAATGATTTAATACTGCCTAGATAATATTTTGGTTAATAATGCAAAAGTGTTTATTGGTAGTACACAATCAGCTCCATTTCAAACAACTGGTTCCTGTTGGTAATACCTAATTATAATTTTGGGCAGTGCGGTGGCTCAGTGGTTAGCACTGGTGCCTTGCAGCGCTGGGTTCTGGCTTCAAATCCACCCTGGATTTCATCTGCATGGAGTTTGTATGTTCTCCCCACACCTGCGTGGGTTTCCTCCAAGCACTCCAGTTTTCTCCCATGGAGCAGGGACTGAAGTGAATGATGAATCTCTGTAAAGTGCTACTTAATATATCCGCACTATATAAATGAATACATACATATCTCAGCTGGTTTTTGTGGCAAGAATTTTTAAAATTGATTAGAGTTTGAATTTCAACATTCCCAATATAAAGGACTTAAATGAGCAATGAAAAAGGATAAATATTTGTGAACACACATAGTGAACAGATTTAATGGACAAAAAATATCATAGGACAATTCACATTCCTTATGTTAGAATAAATGATTCAAAAGATAGATAAGGATTAATTTCTCACAACATGCTCTCTTGCTCAACATGCAACTCTTTGGATAAATAGAAACATTTGAAGTAACCAGTTTCAGGCATTTTACAGAACAAGCCACACCCCTAATCATCTTTGTTATCAGGTGAAATATAGGTCCCAACTTAAAAAAAAAAGGGAATGCAGAAGTGCTTCACAAACACATGAAATAGTGTATTAATTAATTACAGATCTTTTTTAGTCTTCAAATGGTTAATTCATAATTACAATTTGTATTTTTTCTTGAAATTGTAAATGTCATCTGGTAATAATTTAGCAGTACATTTAGGAGGAACACAAACCTTGCAAGCTTCTTTCCATTGAAGCTTCTTCCGTGGCTAGAAAATCTTGTCAACCCTTGTCCCTAGTAATCTGAAGTTTCTACCTTGTATCCTATGCCATCTTGGTTGCACTGTCTTATTGAGCATGTTATCCCTGTTGTAAACTATTGTATCCTGCTTTCATATCCATCTTTTGTTGTGCGTTTGTGCTCTAGCCTCCTTCTGTCTGTTCTTGGTGCCCAGATCTCTTGCTAGCTCTTGTGTAAGCACAGGGAGTATCACATGTCTATAGCCTGGAGGTAGACATGTAGGGCTACTGACAAACTAAAAACTGAGCTGTTTTATGCTTAAAATAACACCAAACCTGGATCCTCAAAGTTCCCCGTAGTTTTTAACTGATCCTAGTGGAAGACAAATTTATAACCACAACTTAGGTTGCACATCACATGTAAATAAGTTTACATTGGTGGAATGACAAATATCTTTAATGTACAATGTATGATTCACTTATAATTATATATGCAGGATAATGGCCAGTCAAGAACTGAATGTTGCTGTAAAACAAGTTACTCTTATAAATTACATTGATTTTACAATGTTATCCTCATAGTGTAGAGTCTGTTTTAAATAGCAAAAACACAAATGTGAAACAGTGTCAGTGGATTAATATAGATTGTAGAGAAACCTTTGAAGAAATGTGAGTTACTAGTGTTTTATGGTGGCTCAGCTATGCCATAATAAATTAATTTGCCAGTTTACGCTATAAAAATAATATACTTCAGTCTACAAAGAAATAGTTTACCATCACATTAACATTGTGTTATATTTATAAAGGTATGAATGGTAAAAAATGGCAAAAACATGACTTCTCTGCTCAACCCTTGGTCTGTCTATGAATTTTTTAACCTGGCCACTTCCTATTGCATTATTTAAGCTAAACTGACTACTATTTACTCACTTTTTTAAAAAAAATTTCTCCCAATGCAATCAATATCACTCAAAACTATTCCTCAACATGAGCCCATCCATGATTTATTCATGGGTATGAAAAGAGCGTGCTGATTTTAGATACTTCACCGGTTTAGCTTTTGAAGTGTTCGTGGGTTGCTTGGCTTTTTAGATCTAAGCTCAATCCAAATCTTTTAAAAAATAAATTACAGACCCATAAATAAGATATTGCTGTAATCTAAATGATAATTTATTAATTTTTTTAATACTAATTTACTAATCCTAAATGCTGTTGTTTTTCTTTACCAAATATTGGCATAGAGTCTAACAAATTTGGTATATATATATGATACACAATATTTCACTCACAGCCAGAAAGTAAATTAATAAAACTGTTCTTCTTGATACTATACATGTGAATACAGACTGTTTTTGTCTTATAATGTGGTTTGATGATTTGTTACCCTAAATTGCACTTCATTTCCATTTATGGCAATGAATCACTTATTGAATCTTGATTCATTTCTCATAAACTGCAGTTTACATAAATGAATCACAGTTCAAAAAGCATTTGCAGAAACTTATATACAGTAACAAATAAACTGTTCAAGACATTTGTGAATACCTGATGTGAGCCAGATTTATCTGTTCATAAAAATATATATTAAATGAAATTAAGCAATGCAACATACACATGCAACCAGGCTTACTGGTCCATGTGCAATCACATTGTTGCCTGGGTAGGGGGGGGGTGGCATCTTCCACATGTCTCCCTTGGCCCCTAACCCCTTTGTTACTATGAGATTGCATGCCCTAAAATAAAAAAATATGTCCCTACCTAAGGACCTCCACCCCTTATGTTAACAAGGGGTGGTGGCCCTATAAATGAAATCTAAATGGCTCCCTCTCCTAAGACTTCCCACCCCCTACTTAAATGTGGGGTGAGGAGTCTATGATAGTACCCTCACCCTCTAAATATTAGGGTAAGGGTCCTTTAATATTCTGGAAAACCTATTTTTTTTTCGGCCGAACGTCATCACGTACGCACGTCACGTGGTGACGTTCGGCAGTAAACGTCATCACGTGACGTGCAACATGATGACGTTTCGGCTGCAACGTCATCACATGACACGCGTACGTGATGAGGTTCGGCCGAAATGTCATCACGCCACGTGTCGCGGTGACGTCAGAGGGGGGTCGCGGTCTCAACAAGGTTGAGAACTGCTGTTTTAAGAGATGGAGATTTTTAAGCATGTATATCAAATTGTGAATTGTCCTGTAGATGATTGAATTTGTGACAATTCACCAAATTTATATTCCCCAAAGTTTTATTTTTTTAATTTTCTGAAAATTCTCACAAGCTTTCCATATTACACTGACCTTGTATTTTAAATCACTTTACATTTAATCACTAAAAATACAACAATTTTCACCATGTGAATATGCAGAATTGACTTCACCAAATACAAGTGGTAAATTGACATTGAATAACCTCATATCATCCATATAATTTAAAATAGGATTTTCCTAATAAATGTATTCTTTCAGCCTTACTTGAGTAAATCCACCAAGTGACCGAAGAAATAACTAAGTTACCTGCAACTGATAAAATAACCATGAATCCCCTTTTTAATTCCCTTACTGTCTAATTTTCTGCTAACAAAGAATGTAGATGGAAAATTCATGTTTATTTCATTAGATCAGAAAGGCTTGGCTCTCCTCATATTCTGCTATAACATAAGCAAACAGAAACTAGTATGGATGTTAATTTATGCATTAAATATTTCTTTTTTCAAAAGAATATGTGTATAATTACTTTCACTAACTTAAAAAAA
This sequence comes from Pipa parva, assembly GCA_019650415.1. Taxonomy (NCBI): domain Eukaryota; kingdom Metazoa; phylum Chordata; class Amphibia; order Anura; family Pipidae; genus Pipa; species Pipa parva. The sequence goes on from WMED01005712.1 coordinate 10,784, forward strand.
TCTTGACATGTCTTTTCCTTTTCCATTTGTATAACCTTACATTTATCAGTGTTAAACCTCATTTGACACTTTTCTGCCCAAGCCTCCAATGTATCTAGATCCATCTGTAATAAAATACTATTCTCCTTTGTATTAACTACCTTACACAGTTTAATATCATCTGCAAACATTTACATTTTATTAGGCAATCCCTCAGCAAGGTCATTTATAAATATATTGAAGAGAAGAGAGCCCCATCACTTTTAGCAAAAACCCAATTTGAGTATTTACAATTAATAACCACCCTAACCACCAAACTAAAATCTTACCTTATGGAGGACTAGCACCGATATTTTTTTTTCTTTTGTAACTATTTTATATATATATATATATATATATATATATATATAAAACTTTATTTATGTATTGTAGGGAATCACTCAAGTGCTGGAGCAGTCTTTAGAGTTTAACACACTGCTGCAAACAGCGAGTTTCTTTCGTATTCAAGTGTGTATAAAAGGGGAAAAATTAACTTAAAACACTGCCTTTCTTTGACAAAAAAAGTCACTTCAAAAATAGCAATTTTCACACGAAAAAGTCCTTGGTGAAAAACACAGTGGGTAACCACACACCATACAGGTTTGGTTAGCAAATACTGAGTACCTTCCCTACTCCTGGGTTGTCTTCTTGAGGGTTTCACAATGCTGCAAAAGCAAGTTGTATAGCAGAGTCTTTAAAGTGCAAGTAAACCCTATTTATAAAGTTTGCCCCATTAAAGTAGTGTAAAAATGATTAGTAAAATCCTCTCTCACCGTTTCACTCTGCAGAACTTGTAATCCCTCTGTAAAATAATCCTGCTTTCTGTAATGGAGAAGTACACCCACTCCCCCCTCCCCTTCTCTGTTTTACAAGCCGACTGCTTTCTAGTCTCCTTCCTAGTCGGAATTGAGTGTGGCAGCATTGAAGCAGTGAGAGGAAAGTATCAGATTACTAAGCATGCACTAGCAGAATGAGTCATTGTTTGACCACAGTAAGGGGTGGGGCTTCTCAGGACTATACAGGAACTCTAAATACATATTAATGCAGGAGTTTACAGAATGAGAACTGAAAAACACAAAATCGTTTTTTACTTATCAATGTTTATGTTTCTACATTATAAATATAATATACAGTATATGTATAGTTTGGTCAATAACCTTACTTACACTATAATCACTAGCTCCTGTGATGTATTTTTAATTGAACAAACAATCAGTTTAATTAGACAAGCTTTCAATAGGCATGTCCTCCCTTATTCAAGTTTCAAATCAATTATATACACACCGTATATATATATATATATATATATATATACACTGTATATATATATATATATATATAT
>WMED01005713.1:5751-19206 GCA_019650415.1 Pipa parva
AGACATAATATTACATTAAACTAATATTTTCCCTCACATGGTGCAAAACAAAAATAAATTAACTTGGGAATTTCACCTTAAAGTTGGTCATACCCCGTATGGATGAGTAATATAAAACCAGATATAAAACAATGAGTTCTTTGTGGCAGCTGCAATGTCACAATATCCTATAATATTTCAACCAAGGTATATATAGTTTTACTTACCAAGTTGTTTGGCTTTGGGTTGTATGCTTCTACGGGTAGTTGAAAGCCTTGCCCCATGCCTGCTTCTTGGTTCAGTTTGTGTTTTCTGTCTCGAAAGCAGAGGTCTTCGGAGCTGAACCAGGTGAGAAGGAGAGAAAGTCCCCTGTTATATTGCAATACAAGGGAGATATTATAATCCAGGAAGTCTCAGATGCAATAGGTGCCAGTGGGCACTGGTGGTTCTGTGAACCTAATGGTCAGTGCTTTGCCCCCTGCATATCTGTGTTCTTTCCATGGTACAGTCATATTTACACAACCAAAACAGATCTTTTCTAACAAGTAGAAACAGTGTCAGAGAGGATTTGGCTATGAATATGTATAATGCCATAAATCTGCATGGAATACATGCTGTTAATTGTGGTTAACAATGATAACTCTCCCAAATGCTCATGGTATTAACCTTTTTACGTAAAGGGGGAGAAATTGTTACACCAAGTAATCTGATAAACTCAGTACAGGGCTTGCCGAAATGTAGGCTTTTCACCATTTTACTTGTGGAAGTGTCTTTTGTGACCCCCAGTGAGAAAACAGCAAATATCTAAGGAGCATGAAGATGGCACTGCCAAACCGTGCCCAGACAAAGGCACAAAGTGACATTTACGTATTTTAGGTAGATTAAAACCACACCTACTATAGAACATGATCACATTTTCTCAGATTTAATACAGGTAACAAGGCGCCAAGGGAAATTCATCACCAAATTACATTATCTTAACATAAATAAATGTGTTTGTGTTTTTCTACTTGATTTTTGAACTTGAATAACAATATTATAACTGAGGCGTGATTGTAAGTAGCACGAAAGAAAATGACAGTATAGGAACAGATTCCATTAGCAAGCCGATCTTTTATAAAATGCAAAGGTATTAAAGAAGAACCAAAGTTACCTCCACACAAATACACCATGAAGTATTCCACTTACCTGCCTCCTAAATCGTTGTATTAAAGAATCCGGATTAGCTCTGTGTGCTTTTTACATTGTCATAGATCACATGTCCTTTATGTACCACCTGTGCAGTTATTACATCAGGTGGAAAAGGACCTTGTTATGTCAACTTTATGAATTAATGTGTGTTTATCTATAAATAGCACTATTGTATAGCACTACTTATTATATATACATAACTCTATGTGTTTTCTTCCTATGTAACACTTTAATTCTCCTTTAAGATCACTTTGCAGTTATGTCAATTATGAGTTGCAGCTGTTGGGATGGAAAATAAGTTTAGTTTAATGTGTTGTTTAACTGTTTGCAGTCAGTTGAGCCTTGATAGTAGAAGATGACTAGACTGTCCCTGAATTGTAAAATGGTCTGTTAACTTTATGTGAAAAAAACAATAATTGAGGAATGTCAACATTTGCTGCAGATAAAGAAGCCAACTACTTTATATGTGTTTGCTTAAGCCAATCTTGCACATAACTCATTAGCAGTAATGGATCTGTACTATTGAAAGGATTCCTGAAAATGAGGCAAAAAGATAATAAATAAGGATATACTGATATACAAATCTGCAGTGGTGTTCCCCATCATTCATTGCACATTTCTATGTTATAAGTTAAAATATGCAGAAATACTGTACAATACAATACAGATTTGGATCAAGCTATTTGCTCTATTCTTTTATATTAAATGGGAAATGAGACAGAGCGACTTATTCATGAAAGTCCGAACAGTCACATAAAGGTCTGCGTTTGTGTCCATTTGCCACTTCCCCACATCTGCATATTCATCAGGTGAGGTGGCAAATTTGCGTCCAATTCAGATGCTTACAACAGTCACAGACTTATGGATCTCTTCACACTACTTTGCACAGGTAATTCGGCTATTCATCAAGACTGTTGAAGTAGCAAATTTGGCAAAACACCACATATCAGATAATTCTGAGAGACAGCTGAATACATTTAGCCTATGTAGTGACTGACAGAAGGTATAGAGTGAAGGAATGTTGGGCAAAGAACATGATTAAGTATGAATGGGAAGGATAGGTTATTAGTAAACAGGGGGTGCAAATAGAAAATTGCTGAGGGCTTCCAATACCTAGGGGTCCTCTGCTGAAAACAGACCCATGCTGTTCACTTTCTCTGCTGACAAAAATACCAGAATTTGAGGCCCCATTCTTAGTTTTGCCTACAGCCCTACTCTGTGTAAAATTGGCCTCGGTGATAAACCATTTAGTACAGGGATAATGCAGCCAAGACAGGAAATAATGAGAGAGATTATGAGATTTTGGTTGTCCTTGAAAGGAAATTCTAATTCTGGAAATATTGCAACACGGCAATCTGCAGTTTTTATAAAAGGCTTGAATGTGAGGACTCAAAGAAAGGTCAGAGTAATTTGATTCTTAAGGCAGCAAGCTTGTGTTGTAGTGGAGAGAGTGGCATTGTCAATTGTGATGTAGATATCAGTGTATAGGCTTCTGGGAGAAAAGAGAGTAAGAGTTTAGATTTAAAGAGGTTCATTTTGAGATAGTGAAATAACATCCAGGAAGGGACAGCAGAGATTGAAAGAGTTTGTCGCAGAAGCATAAAGTGCTGGGGAATAAAGGCAATGGAACATTAGAGAAGCATGCTGAAATCTAAATGACCTGATTATTTTACCAAGAGATGAAGAGTATTTGGAGAAGAGAAAGGGCCTCAAGACAGACCCTTTCAGTGTCCATGCAGGCAGAGGTAGAGAGGAGGATGGGGAACCTGAGAAGAAGAAACTAAATAAACACAAAGGTAAGATGAGAACCAAGAAAGATGATATTGCAGAGGCTGAAAAAAAATCAGAATGCAGAGAAGCAGTGGGTCATCAATAGTATCAAAAGAAGAGGTTAGGTCTAAAAGGATAAGAAAGAGAAGTGGTGTTTTAAATAAGTCAGAAACAGGTCTTTCGCCATTTTAGTAAGAGCGATCTCTGTAGAGTACAGGGAAAGGAAGTCAGATCACTGGGGAGGAAAATGTGAGTGACACTCCAAAAACTTTGTGATATGAGTGTAGGACAGGTTGGAAGTTTGAGTCTTGAGTATGAATCAAAGTTGGGTGCAGTTGGATACAGTACGATATTATTTTTTAAAAATGTATACATTTTTTTTACATTGAAAGATAACTCAAGCATAAAAAAATATTTAGACTAGAAACGTTCAACAATTATGTTATGTTCTTCCAGCCAGAGCATTACCATGCACTGGCATATGATGGGGCGATCCATTGTGGTTCGATGCAACTGCTAGTAAAATATATTCTGTAATTAAAGCACTTCTAGCTAAAACAGTTTCCAACAGAGATAGAAAAAGATATATTTGACTTTATTTATTACTACTTCATTAAAAACATCTGCATGCCATACGTCTGTCTATCTGTATCTATATCTATCTGTCATCTGTATCTATATCTGTTATCTATATCTGTAATTATCTGTATCTATAACTATCTGTATCTATATCTGTATCTACTGTATCTATCTATAAGAAATGTTTTATAGATCATTTCATGATTCATAAAGGGTTATCATTGTCCTGTTTAGTGAGATGCTCTGTATTTCCCAACGACTTACTGTAATCTATATGGATCTATTGATACCAAAGGCACCATCCAGTACATTAAATTAGTAGAACAAAATTCTCTATTGAACTCTACCTGCTTACAGGGTGATATTTCAATCTACCAGTTAGTCAGGAATCATATTTTCAAGCCTTTTCTATTAATTAATATAAAACATGTCTTATGGACTATAAGATAGATTACTGAATTTAGTATATAGCAGGCACTAAAGTATTGTGTCTTTATATAAGGAAATATATGTGTAGCTTTTTTCTTCTATGCAGTAATACACTGTAATGAATTTGGTAAATTACCCAGACATGTCAGAATTTGACTTAAAGAAGTTAATTTGTCATTGTTTACATATGAATGTTCTATTCTACAGATAATAGAAATAACATTAAAAATCACATGCCGAAACTCAATTCCCATAAGTCTTCTCAAATTCTTACCTGTCTCAGGCCTCTCTTTCTGCCCAAGGGTTGCTGAATGAGAAGATTCTGGTGTCCAGGTTCGCTTTGCACACTTGCTACCCTGTTGAGCGGTGACAACATTAAAATGACTCTTGAAATGTGCGGACATTGGCTGTAGGTGTGGCAGATGTCCACAAGGAAGGCAGGAAGTGAAAAAACTACTGAACACACCAACTACAAGCATGAAATAGTTGTTAAATTTCATTGGTCTTTAGCAGCAATAGACCAATGAATGGAATGATATCAGGCCATTTATACAAACCAGCTATATCAGTTTGCCTGGCCTCTTGTTAGTTAGTGATGAATGATGACATTATTTAGTTAATTTTAAATTGGATCATTGGCAATAGTACTACTGTATATATCTTCATAGTATCTGTACAGAAGCATAAAGTATAGTCCAAATTAATCATTTTTCTCACTTGTGATAAACAAATGCTGACAACTAAGAAAAACTTGCTGAATTAATATTTAAAATACTTTTTTTTTTTTTTTTTTTTACAGATCTTCAGTAATGTGCTGACTTATAACATCTAGATGTTGCTTAAATTGTAACCATTACAATAAAGTATCCAACAATAATAACCCCCCTTACCTTTCAGATAGAAGGTGAGATTAAGAAAATGGGATCATTGATATGATAAATATAACTGTCATTTATCATTATTAATTCAAGCAGTCTAAAGATTTAGCAGAAGGTGGTCAATCAACCCAAAGCGCTCAGCCCATCACGTTCTATCTGGAAAGGTAATTATATTTTATTTAATGTGATTATTAAAAAGGTGAGACTGGACAAGAGTTAGAGACACTAAATATATAGTGGAAAAGTGTAGAGCGCCTCAATTAAATGTAAAAAAGAGAAAGTTATTAAATGAGTTTTGAAATATGCTAAAACCAGAAAACAAAATGGGAAATTGTGATATCTTCTGAGTACGACTTCCTGTCCATTCATATACATGATACTGCATAAGTAATGACATCAGGTGCTCTTACTTTGTCGTGTGAGTTTAAAAGGAAGTGTTGACTACCTACTCTAGTCCAGCAGTCTGTCAGTGAGTGAGTGCAGTGTGGAAGAAGTTAAATTAGGTCTGTCCAAAATATAATTTTTTTAAAAATTAAAGCCAACTTTTTTTACTTTAAGTTTTACTGCAAATGTTAAAGGCCCATCGCACTTAGATGACCATCAGTCCTGCACTGTGCCCCATGATATCAAAGGCTACTAAATTTTCAACAAGCAAGTTGTCAATGGCCATTAAGTCTACCCATATACATACTGACTGCAGCCATCTCCAGTGGGGTAACGTTCCCCTCTGGATTGGGGGAGAAATGATGGCAGAAACAAATATGGGGGTGAACTTCTACACTACGGACCTGAGATCTGCAAAGCTATGAAAATGGCTTGAAAGCTGATTGAGTATAAACACATTAAATACTAGCAGAACAAGATCATAAGGACTGGAGGAAAACCAGCAAGTAAGTATACAGTATGCTTCCTTGTTTGATCACTGCTGTGGGCCCCATTGAGGTAGGAGACTCTGAGCAATTTCCCACTTTTCTCCCTCAATGTTGGCCCAGGTGTGAGTATTAAGTGCCTCTCCAGTGTCTAAAATTGTTTTTGAAGAATACTGAAAAAGGATTATTAAAATAAAGTATTGCATTGGCTTTGAATATTAGGTATTTTATTGGGGCTATTGGGTAGAGAGGAAAGAATAGAAGCGTGCCTGTCATGTACATGAATGGAGTTTGTATTGACTATAAGGCTTTGTGGTATATCTGGGCTCTGTTGATTGATACTAGTGTGCAGTTTTTATGGCGCTGGGCATAAGCCACATGTTTATTAGATTTATTTAACCACATTTTAGCAATTTATTTTTATAACCAATGACAACAGCACACCTGTAACTATATTTCCATTTTATGTAGTAATGCATCCAATGGGCGACGCTTCCGTTTCAGCCATGATGAAAAAGTCAAGGTCCAATGAGACAAATATCTGAGAAATCCATGTCTGAATAGACATTTAAAAATAACCCTTCCCCTAAGCTTTTCAGTTTCAATAACAGACTTTGTTAACAGGACTTTTATATAGATTTTGTTTTAGTTTTATTTAAAAACATTAAGGGCATCATTGTCAAAAGCCGGAATAGTCACATAGAGTTCTGAATTCACATCTATTTGCCACTTCCCCAATGTTTACTTATTGAACTAACTCTGCAAAGTGGCAAATACGCAACCAATTTTGATAGTCACAAACTAACGGAGCTCTTTGCATCAATTTGTATGCATGTGCACAGGTACTTCTACTATTGACTAAGCTGCAAAGTGTGTTGATGGTGTAAATGTGACTAGGTTTGTGTAAAGCGGAGAATTCAGGGGTTGATGGCAGGGTTCTGGTGTTGTGTAAGACGAATATTCATTCAAAAGTGACAATGGCAACTACAACTAAGTAACAACATGACCTATGGACAAGGTGACATAGAAATAGAATAATAACAGAATACAGTTAGTGGGATATGATGAGACTGATGTCACTGCCCTTCACTTGTCAAATTCGCCTCAATCCCCATGAATTCTCCTTCTATCCACCTGACTATGCTACACTACACATGTGATCACAGCTGTCCGCTTGATGGACAAATCTATTCTCCGCTTAGTCAACAGTGAGAAGGAAATTTGCTTCTATTTTGATGATGCGACTCAAATTGTAGCAAGGTGAATTTGACAGGTGAATTCACCCTTTTGACAATGAGTCCCTAAGTGACCCATATGCCTTTATGCTTTCTATGTATTTAATATGTGTTTCCAAAAATTCAGAAAAAATTTCTACAGTAAGTATGATATTTTTATTATAAATCTACATTTACTTTCACTGGTCACTTCATGGATATATATCATCTAAACTTCCATTGTATACAATGACATAGATTAGGAATCTGTTTTCCACACAGATAAAAGATGGCTGCATTCAGCAGAGGTAAAATGTAGCACAAAGCTAACAAATAGAAAAAAAAAACAGGAGATAACTTTAATTGTAGTAGTAATTATTATATTAACCCAAATAAGTATTGTTATTATTCTGATGTTTATATACAATGATGTTGTTTATGCAATGTAGAAAAATGTTGCAAAAAAATATGGGGAGGATGACCTGTTATTCCAAATCCAAGGTTACAGGCAGTGCTCCCATTTATTTGTTCATATACCATTTGACATCCCAATGACAACCAAACGTAACATGATGTGTAATGAGTATGTTGATTGTTCACCTTTGAATCAGTACTTTTGATAACATGAGTTTTTATAAAACTCTTCTCTTATGTCCCAATACAGTTAGAGGATCTTGTCGATTCAAGTGGGTTCAAAAATGATCTTCAAAATGCTTATGGGTCTATGTAGCAAGACTAAAAACATCTCTAACCATGATCGTACTTCCAATTTCTGTCTCTTACACAAAACATATTTCAAACGAGTTCGAATGAAAATGGAATTATGAACATGAGGTACAGAAATGTATTTATGATGACTGTGCGCCATAAAACTAACTTCTACAGACAATGACCACCAATTACACAGCGTCTCTCAGCTTCTCCTTGGAAAAGGGGGAAGAACTGCAGATGAACAATTAACAGCTGAACACTGAAAGACAGTTCAGTCTATGGATGAGAGAGTGCTGGGAAATATAGTTCCTAATGCCTTTGTAAAATTGTTGCCTATGAAAACTGCATGCGGCACTGTAGAACTAGACTAAGATCCCAGCGGACGTGCATTTTTATAGGTAAAGACTATTCAATGGAACATATATTAAAGCTACTATTTATTTTGTATTCCCAAAATAATATTTTATATGAAATATTTTTTTTATTTGCTGCTATAACCTGAGTATGACCACAAGACTCATTCATGACATTTTTTAGAACTATCCATCACTGTATCGTTTAACATTAAACTTTACTGCAAGTTGAAAAATTTTTCTCAGGAGTTATTAACAAGATAACTACAGTATAATTTCAGATGTAATAGCACTAAATAAAATGGGCAATGGATAAGAATAAATGCTTCTTTTGGAAAAACAAGAAACTGAAGTAACAATGAAAACAGAAGTAGCTATAGATTCCCTTTAAAATGTAGTATCTACTTCCCATGGGAGCACACATATGGTTATATGGTTATTCCTGGTTTTGACAGGTTCCACTAGGGCAGGGGTCTGCACAAATGTTTGGGGAGGGAGAAATTTCACTCCCTGCTCCAGCGGCGATAACTATCTTGTGAGCCGCTGGAGGAGGGAGGAGTGTCCTCTCCTGACCACATGACCACCGATGGCCAATCAGAAGATCTGTTGACTGTCGTGGGCAGGGCTTGAGTGTGGCTTCGGCACTGTGCTCCGAGCCACAACAAGGAGGCTAAAGAGCCGCACTTTGCCGACCACTGCACTAGGGAGTAAAGCAGAGAAAAAGTTAACCACTTTATGCCTTCATTTAATCAATTGGCCAATGTTATATATGTTCAATTCATTGATACTAAATAAATTTCAGTTATCTTGTCACTTGAATATATTTTACAGGTTCCAAATTTCAAACAACATAATGACCCAGTGAAAGAAGACTGAATCTTACTTTGAACAAAACCACCATTTCCCTTTTTTGCTATCAGATTAGTATACTACGTTTTACCTGTGTTTTATAAAGGGACCAATGTTTACAATATTTAGCCTGTTTCAAGATTACCCTTGGCAAGGAACAGATGAGAGATAGAACACCTGTAATAACACTGTTACAACTGCTGTGAATCAATAGACTGAACGTCAAAGGTGCAGGTCATCAGTGCAATCTAATCTGGGGCTTGCATAAATGTATTGCAATTCACTCGGTTTTGCAATTGTTCTGCAGTATGCTGGATTCAGAGAAAATGATTCCTTAAATTAAGCTAACTAGACTCATCTTCTAAATTTCAACCCCTACAGGTTATAGTTATTTGAATGCATTCCTAAAACTCCAGTTGTTGCATTTGTCCCATCAGTTTATGGGATGGTCTGCTTAAACTCATAAAGTTTTGAAGTGTTATATGACTTCTAAATATGTTCCACATTAAGAAGTATAAGAGCACATATGAAATTTTTATCTAAAACATATTTATTTTCAGATCTAAAATTATAATTTCATATAACCAAATAATGGTAATATCAGAAGTATGCCACTCTTTAGAATTTGAAACTGGCTAAAATCAGTACAAACATGTATCCAGGAACCCTTAATCTTAGAGACCTGTATTAAAACCACAGGGATCTGCTTATTTATTAGGGTGATCTTACCCCCAAGTATATGATAAACACTTTGAGATAAAACAAACTGAATAAAACAGTTCAGTCCGGAAGTAATTATCATAGTTGGGAACTTTCCACCCACAGTACACAAGAATAAACAAACTTGGTTTGGTGTAGGAAAGGTCATCACACTTATCAAAACAGGCTATACACACTTGTAAATACCAGGCTTGTTGTCGTAGTTTCTAGTGTATGTAACCAAGTTATTGTACTCAGTGCCGGCTCTGCTTTTAGGCAGAGTAGGCAAATGCTAGGGGCGCCCCTAGCATATATATATTTTTTTTAGACTCTCCCTCTCTCTCTTGGGAGATCTAAAGATGAGCCACGGTGTTGGAGGTGAGTGGGGGGGCACGGGGCAGGGATGGTGTTGTGGGTGAAGGGGGGCGGCGCAGGGCAGGGGGCGCCTAGGGCGCCAATAGGGGCAGAGCCGCCTCTGATTGTACTTTTGATTTATCCAGGTGAGATGTTTCCAGATATGCTTATTCTGGAATTATTCTGGAATCCTGAAACTAGAATTTTAACAGGTAAGGGTACCCCCATCTTCCTCAATCCTTCACCAGAAAATCAGGACAAAAGTCCCATAGAAATGTCTTAAAGTTCCTACAGTTCCTTTAGGGTTGTGTCAAAATCCTTAAATTTTAATTAGAGTTATTTCTACCTATGCTAGAGATTCAGCTTCTCAAAACATCACAGATCAAGATGATGGTTTTTTAACACCAGATATGTCCCTCAGAGGAGCCCAAGATAATATGATGTGAGACACAGTAATGGGAAGAAGGTTCCAAGCTTTATTAATAAACAAATAATTACTAACATAAATCAACAACAAAAATACAGGCATAAACACAAAACACAGAAATGAGTTTTGGCGTAGAGTGATCACAAAATATATGTAGCCTCCTTTTGATCAATAAGAAAGTTTCTACTTGAAAGTTTGCAAGTCAACAAACTGCACCTTTGACGTCCTGGCTATCATAGGGCAAATGAAGAATGATGAAGAAACAGAATGAAAGCGAGAGGGAGGAGATGCTTTCTGATTTGAAGTTTGGACTATAACAGCTCTCTCCCTCACAAAGCACAATGACAGACAGGTAGCATTCGTACCTAGACAGGCCCATCTCGCCATCACGCCCATGGGAGTCGTCAAGAACATTAGGTTCGCTGCAGGAGGGGGAGGGAGATGAAGCGTTGAAGGGAAAGTAAAAGCAAACAAACAAACAAAAAAAAAAGACCGAAAACGAAACTAAATGCGTGCGAACGTCTACAGAGAAACAAAAATTTTAAAGAAAAGAACAGAACTTAAATACAATAAGACAGCAATTTGTCTTTTTTGGTTTTGGCCATTCTGTAAGTTACATATGGCACAGGGAGTAGGGCAGAGAAAGGAAGTGCACTACCAAAATGCCATTGCAGGAAAATCAAAGAAAAGGACAAGAAGCATGGGCCTGGGATTTAGGCATTGAAATTAAAGCAGCAGCACTAGTGAAACAAGTTAGATCAGTGCAGTAAAGCAGGAACAGATTCTGCTGTGTGACCTTAACACCTCAAAAGAGACGTTTGCTGCTTTAAATAATCATGAAAAGTAGACTTGTCACGTTTACTGATAAAATAAGGATATTTCAATTACATGTTATGATAACATGAAATATTAGGCCCAATTTTATCAATATGTAAAAAAATAGAATTGGTTTCTATATACTATCTAGTTCTGCTGCTTTAAACATAAAATAATTGCAGTTCTCATGAGAGAGAAAAAGTCACTTTGATATTATGGTAGTTAAAATAGATTGCACCATAATTGAAGGGCCAGTAATACTTAAAAACAAGTTGTTTTTAGATTTAAAATGTCATTTACGTTAAATGCAGCCATGTTACCTACAATAGTTTAACATTAAAATGGCATTTACTGGTACTTTACCCGTTTAACTGATATTTACTGTATATGTTCAGTAGGTTTAGGAATTGCAAGAGAAACAAATTATTATGGTGACCTTTCTCACCAACACCATTCTCATTATCAACTGAATTCTTCAGATTAGGAGAAAAAAAAGAGTTCTATATAGATTATAGTGCCCATCAATATACAATATAAGGCCAACTTGCTGTTAAATATTTCTGCACCTTAAGTTTCTATTAAACATTGGATATACTCTCACATCTAGTGTATAGAACATCCAAGAAATAAGAATGTGCAGGATCTACTTAACATCTTCCAGAATAAGTTTTGATATAACGGAACCTAGAGTGAGGGACTTAGCTGGTACAGAAGTAAATGGGGAATGGAGATCTTTTTAGGCACTCCAAAATGTAAATGTGGAATGGAGATCTTTTTAGGCACTCCAAAATGTCAATGTGAAATGGAGATCTTATTGATCAACAAGCTGGTACAAGCTATTAAAGTGCTTTAGATGGGAATGGCTAAGTAAAGGCAGGGCAACTTGTTTATCTGATTAACTAATTAGTTCATTAGAATATCCTTTTGTTACTGTGGCTTAAAATCACTGCAGTAACATGAAATCATTAATAGCAAAATCCAATTGTGTTACATATAATTTTACTAAGAGCCTCTTACACTAAAGTTTATTTTGTTTGTGTAAAGGATATTGTAAGATTATCAACCTCCTTTGTAAATGGACCAAAACAAGAAATGGAAGGAGAGCACAGTTTACCTTTGACTGGGAAGCATGCCCCCCTCAGCCTGAGGGACAGACATACTGGAAGTGTGACTGGAGAATCGCCTTCTCCCAATGGCACTCAGGAGATATGCATCTTGTTCACTTACCACACTCGGGATGCTCACTGAATCATCTAAAACACAGATAACAGATTCTTAGAATTTGCAATTAAAATGAACCATTCCAGTGTTCAATGCAGTCTGTACTAAATTAAGTTACCCCACCCACTGCCATGTACAGATACAAATTGCAAATTAAATACATGACACTGAAAGGCTTCATATATTTTTTTTTTTAAAGAACTGCACTTTTTTTTTGGAAATTGGAATAATGAAAGCAGCCATTGGTCCTCCTGTCTATAATAGTTTATTGTAGTGGTCTATTCATAACCATCTAAAATCTACTTACAGATTACAATTTACTTTTGTATTCAGAACATGATAGACTACCCCTGCTCTTTTTATCAGTGACTGCTCCTTCTACTATTCAAAGATCTACTACTACTTAAGTGAAGAACTACTTACTTTCCTCCTCCTCTTCATCTGTTCGGCTGAGTGTGTCCTGGGAGGCTTGGTGGGAGTGCTCACTGTCTTGCTCCCAGACAGTCCCTGTGCCTGTGTTAGAGCGGGACATTGTGGCTAGACTGAGGCGATAGGCAGATGTAGAAGTGCCCACTGTGCTTATGGAGGTCTTCCCTTGGTATGCTGAAGAACCAAACACAAACTCTTCAGCTTCCATTCACTGAGCATATAAAGAATCACTTAAAATCTTAAGATTAAAATGTTGCATAGATTTTTCTCTTGATCAGAATAATGCAATCATATTTCTGGTTTCAAGTATGAAAAGATATAAAAGCATATCAATTATTTTTTTTTAATTGAGTCTCCAGATGTACTTAAAAAAGAACTCTGCCTCAATAAAGGGGAACTATAGTCAAATTACAGCTTTACATATGCAGTACTATACCTTGGTGAGAAATGTTTTCTCCCCAGTAGTTGTTTCATGTGACACAGAATGATTGAGTAGGCAGCACTGATAAACTTCCACACCAGGAAATGTGTGCATGACATGTACTGGCCAGTTTTCCATGAAAAGGTACCGGGATATTTTTTCCCTACATACTACTTAGCCTATGTGCACAAGCTTTCCCTCTGTAATCTCCTGAATTCCAACTTAGGGGGTAATTCACTATCCTCCGAAGTGAGGTGTGTAGTCTT
>WMED01005714.1:4509-19205 GCA_019650415.1 Pipa parva
AAGTTGCGACAATTTTCCCATAATAAAGTCGCGGCTGCGACAATATTTTCATTATAAAGAAGCAAATGCAACAGTAGCAGCCTATTGCGACTGTCTTCATCTGGCGAATTCGCACATATATGCAACAATTCAGACTTTAGTGAATAACCCCCTAATAGTTATAACAAGATGGTGCAGATACTTTTGAATAATTAAATTTAGGTTTTCTTTGCTGGATGCTGGATAAAATAAATGGAAAACAGTAAAGGAAGGAATATTTTAATGTGTTCTCTAAGCCCTGTGTTCACCCATAAACAGTGTAGGGTGGTTTTTATGGGATGAGCTAGGTTACTATAAAAATGAGTGAATTAGTTGATCTCAATAATTCAAAACTAAAAAATAAAAATAAAGGGGCATTATAGTGCTGATATAACTGCACACATACATATAAAATGCCTTTATACTAAGCCCCTTTTCTTTGTGACCTTTTGGCCACATAAATTAAGTGGAATGCAGGAGATTACAGAGGGAAAGTTGACTTGTGCACATCTGCTAAGTAGTAAGTAGGGTAAAAATGTCCGGGGGTGGGTACCTTTTCATGGAAAACTGGCCAATACACATCACACACACATTTCCTGGTGCAGGAGTTTATCAGTGCTGTCTACACAATCATTCTGCGTCACATGAAACAACTACTGAGGAGAAATGCTTTTCACTAAGGTATAATACTGCATATATAAAGATGTAATCTGACTATAGTTCCCCTTTAATTACTCCTTTGATTTACAACAGTTAATAAGAAAACCCACATATTTTCAGTACTTTGGAGGTTAATGTCTAACAAAAGATATATTTTTCAGTCAACACTGTCCATGAAAAGGACAGTCCTATTCTTAATAGTCTACTGTGGGTGTGGTGTTAATGAGGAATTATACCCTACGGTAACAAATCCATAACATGTCAATCAGATGGTGGGAAATTGAATTAATGGTAATCAAAACTGAAGTGAATGTGGGAAAGCAAGTGGCATAGAAAAGAATGGAAAGCATTGTCAGTAGTGCAATTTAAATTGGATCATAAAGTGAATCTTAAATTGTGGTAAAAATGTAAAGGTAAGCATCAGTATGCTCTGCTGTTCGGTTATGTGGAAAGTGTTCTGTCATCCAACATGAAGGGGATATAGAAGGTGATGTTAGTTGTAACCATGTTTATTGTTGTTATGTGTAAACTAGTAGGACCCATTTACAGTGTTTGTGACCCCCGAACAAACAAATATTTATATATTTATAAACATAAATACAACATTTCTCTGGAACTGTAAATACACAGGTAATCCTTACTCATCTGGTCTCCCACCAGACCTACAGGAGAAGGGCATCAGTTGAATTGTAATATAAATATTTAGCTTTCATTTAAGAAAACCCATTATGTAAAGAATGTTTTTGTTTTTTGTTTTGTTTTTTTTTTGCATTTGCAATGATATTTCTTAAAAGTAAAAATATTTCATTTTATAATTTTTAGCTGTTAAAAATTCTGATTTTTATTTGTTTGTTTACTTAACAGAGATGCAAACAATGTGCCAGAATAAGAACTGCCAGTATAAATGTGCTATAACAAGAAACAGTACACACTGCTACTGCAGAGAGGGCTATGAAATAGGGTCAGATGGACGGACTTGCAAAGGTAAGCTGTTTTTCTTTGAAGCGATTCTATAGAAACAATGCATTCTGTAAATTTATTGGGTGACTGATACACACTGCACACCATGACTGTGAACAACATTTATAATCTTGATGTTATGGATTACCTTGGAATCACCTCTCTGCTTTTGAGGGTAAATCCATACCATTAATGTGACTATGATTATTTATGATCACTGAAATAGTCATAAGAAAAAAAATACACCAGTCTACTTATAAAATTCAGCATCAGAGCATGATGTCTATAAAAAATGCCTGCTCTGACTTCACACTCTTTATAAATACTAACAAAACTGGCACTACCTTCCCACAAAGAATTCCATATAAAGAATAATGCCCTTATCTGGTTATTTATCAAAGTCGGAATTCTTCTGTAAAGGTGTCACTTCACCATATTCATGTATTCAGCAAACTCTGCGATGTGGCGATGGTCGCACACTACACAATAGACGGCTACTGACACGGTCGCGATTTCACTATGGGAATACAGACACAAATTTTTTTTTGTTTAGTAAATAAGCTGTAGAAAATCAGAGTGTTTTAACCCAAAGTGATGAGAATTCATTTCGGCAGTCGAATTCTCACTTGGAAAAATAACCGTCTTTAGTGCTAGTATTAGATCATGCCATAGATAACCCTTTCCTGTATTTGTCACTTAAATATATATTAATTTAAGATGTTCTTTTGGTCTAACATATGATAACTGCAGTTAATGTAAAAATAAACACATGGCAATAGTTAGAATAGGAGATTCATAATTAGCATTTTATATAGTTATGTGATTATCTGAGTTGGTTCTTCTCAGTGGGTGTAAATGGTTCCATGCGAAGACATCCATTTGTCTTCTATTATAGTTGTATTCAAACATTTACACTATGTAATGTATTTAGTTAATTCAAGAGCAATAGGAAAATAATAGAATGAAATTAAGAAATTAAAGTGATTTCACCAGTATTCCCATTTGACTCGGCATAGATAAATTAAATGGCCCAAATGTTATTTTTTTTCCAAATGGCTTCTCTCAACCTTACTGACCATTTGAAATTCTAAGTTTCTCAGCCTTATAAATAACAATAGATTTTACAAAAAGGTTTTTGGGATTAGAGGTATTAATAGGGAAAATAGATTTAGTACAGCATCCCAAATCTTTCTAATGATGTTACAAATTAATTTTTAGATAGACACTAGAGAGGGCACTTAATGAATTCTTCATTTTCCCTTCAAATTAAAAGTAAAACATACTCTAATTATAATGGGCGAAATTTATTAAACTAGAAAAGAACTCTCTGGGTCTTTCTAAGTTTACCAAGTAAAATTTTGCATTGTTTTCACGAGATTTTTTTTTTTACGTTTTTTTCAATCTCAATTTTTCGAAATTTTCAATGTAAAAGAAGCCATATTTTACCTTAGTAAAGCATGGATACCTTTCCATTGAAAAAAAATTAAAAAAAATTGAGATAGAAAAATTCGATCTCGAAAACTTGAAACAAAAACTCATGAGAACAATACGAATTTTTACTCGGTAAACTTGAAAATACCCAGAGAGGTGTTTCCAAGTTTAATAACTTTTGCCATAATTATTACATATTATAATTGAATGAATAATTAGCATTATTTAAGACAAGCCTTTGAGAGATATTTCCTTTTCATCAGGTCAGAGCAGTACTAAAGGATACACAGTTTGTAACAAATGTAAAATCTGTGAGGCACTGAGAATGTAAGTGACAAACATTCCCATGTTATGTAATATACAGTAATTACATTATTTGCAAAATAAAGTAAGGAGTGGGAAGATACATATTTCTTTTATGTAAAACTAGCTACATCTATCCACCTATTATAAAGATTTTATACTCCCCACTTTACAATAAAAGTATAGTAGGAAAAAGATATGTTGTTACAATACAGGTCACAGATCTCCATGGTGATTTTAAATATGCTTTCTTTGTACAATAGGAGTTGTTATTGCCTATAATATGTGGTATCTGTTGAAGAAATAATTTAAAAGCCACATGGTATTATACTAAAGTATTTATATCTCTCTGAGTCAATTTGAAGCTAAGTTCACCATATCAGTAAATGGATTGTTAGCAGTAGAATATTTATAATGGACTTGTTTTGATGTTACAACTGGTCTTTTATGATGTTGTTTTGTTCCCATAGAAGTATGTAGAAATCCTGTTAGTCACCAATGTTCTATTAAATATTTCAAAGTGTGACCCTTGCAATCTTGAATCAATTTTTTTTTTTTTTTGCTATTGCCTAGATATTGACGAGTGCACAATATATGGATCCTGTAGTCAAATGTGTACAAATACACTTGGATCTTACACATGCAGCTGTATTGATGGTTTTTTAATTCAAGCCGACAATAAATCTTGCAAGGCTAAAAATGGTAAGTGCTAAATGCATCTCTACAGTTTCATTACAGAAATGATAAAAAATGACATTTTTATAATATACCTGAAAGGTCTAAAACATGTGCCTATGTAAAATGTGTTATAACAGAATCATCTATAGCATGTTTTCGATCTTTTTTCACCCGTTCTTTGCCAATTTTTCACCCCAAAAAAATGGGTGAAAAACAGACACAAAGCAGAAGAAAAATGGGAGAAAAGGCCAAAAACATAGTTTTCAAAATCGAAAATTAATTTGTTGCCCACTTTCGCCTGAAAATATCACAAAAAAGACTTTTTTGATTTTAGTAAGTTTTGCCCTATATACTGTAAGTACCAGTCGTAAGCCCCACACAATGTCACTGCATAGTAAGCAGTAGGCATTTAATACAGCTTTATGCCTTGTGATGAGAGGTTTTCTACTCCATAGCGATAAGCAAGAAAGTAACTCCATTTTTTAGGATCACCTCTCCCCAGTCATTGGTTTGTAACCTTCAGTGTCACCAATAAATGGGTTAAAACAAACAGTGCGCAGTCCTGATTACTTGCTCGCTGCTATTCAGTGGTGATGATTAGTAATGATCTAGGAATAATAACAAATGGTATTGTACTGCACTTATTGATAGTTTGGAAAGTAGACCTGTTTTTTTATTTATTTATTTATTTATTATTATCATAAAATAGGAAGAAGGTTCCGGGCAATTTATTCAGTAAGCAGTAGTTTTATTCCAATTGTAGAGTGCATTTAGAGTGTAAGTTCTACGGATAAAAACCTCTATCTCCTTCTATCACATATGTGATGTATATTCATGACTCTATGCTTGTTATTTGCTTAACACATAGTAAGGTTAGCACTGGTGCAATGTCTATAACTTGAATGTTAAAATGATGATCATCATCATGGGAACTACAATTACTATATAATAAAAATATACAAATGTGGAAAATAACAATAGGCTGTTTATAACATCACAATATGTACCACAGAAGCTTTGTATATAAAACCATGGCTTAGTATATTTCTAATATTGCTTTGCCAGGATACAGCATTGACATATTCCTTTTAGTTATAAATAAATAAATAAGCCACTTCACTAAAAGCCACCTACACAGTATGAGGTTTAAATATCATATTGTACATAGCAACTTGTTACCAGGGTAAAATCATGGTTGCTAGATTGCATGGAAATCAGAACCTAAGACACTTGTTCTTCTGCTCAGAATTCTACCAATCATAACCTTGAACAGTTGCTATAGCATTCATTTAATGGCATGTATTATCTATTGTTAGAATTATTCAGGGATGTTTAGGTTTGACCATTTAAGAGTCCATTAAAGCTCCTAGTCTGCCATGGAGCTTATTATACTTTTATAGTGAAGCTAGTCAAACCTATGACTAAATGCTAATGCTAAACTAAAATGGCCCCCTGTAAACAAATCAGCTTATATCTAGGCTCTAACTCTAAGAGCAGGGGAATTAGGACCACCCCCTCAGCACTCTAATCCAAATTTGATACATCAGCCATGCTGATGGGCTCACTACCGCTCTAACCCATAGCAAAAAAACAAAAGTAATCTTTCATCATTTTGTTGAAGGGTCTGGTTTTTTTTTCTTTGATGTTGGAAAAGGTTGTTAATTATACCCTAACATATAAACCCAATTTTTTTATGGAAGAAAGTTGCATATATCTAAAATAACCATTCATATTTTTTTTTTTACAAGTATACATTATGAATGGAAAAATATGAATTATTACAATTCTTCATCAGAAATTTTCTATAGTCAAATATGTATACAGTACATTTTCAACATTATGAAATCTGATAATTATAGTTTTCACAATTTAAATAAATTTTAGTAGAGGGTTAACAATCTTTCTAAGGGGGTAATTCTGGAATGATTGAACTTATCTTGCGAAGCTTCTCACCACTTCTCCGAGTTGGGTACACGCTCCCTGGTCTCCTGCAAGTGGACATCAGTGAATTCTTTAAAGGTACTTCGGCGAGGCGACTCGAGTGGTCATGGGGTGAGCCAAAGTACCTTTAAAGCATTTGCTGATCTCCGCTTGCAGGAGACCAGGGAGCACGTACCCGACTCGGAGAAGTGGTGAGAAGCTTTGCAAGGTAAGTTCGATCGTTCCTGAATTACCCCCTAAAAGTATTATTTTCCTGATATACGTTATAGACTAGTTCAATTAAAGCTGGCTTGAAATGGAAGTGTTAAATGAAATGATTGAGTTACTTTGAAAATATAAACTGATGAATTAGCTTGGCACATTTTGATTTCCATTATAGTATAATTAGATCCTAACATTTATATCTTTGGTCTCAATTTTGATCTAAGAAAAAAAAGAAAATGAGTATTTACTCCCCTCGTCATTCAGCGTATTTCACAAAGTTTTAGAAGAATGTACACATTCAGAAAGTGTGTCACAGAGACAGGATCAGTAATTTATGAATACCAATAAAGACTGAAACATTTTTTCAATGTAGTATGTACATAAAATATATTTTTGGCTGACAGAGTGATAGAAAGTATATTGAAAGTAAGTGCTTTGACATAGCAGTGATTGCAAGGTTAATTAGACTGTTAACATTGCACTATGATTAAGGACAATATGTTTTAGATAGGAAGAAACAATCAAGGAACAACAACTACAACTTAGGGTACTGAACCCATTGCTCCAAGATAATGTGATTGTTTTGGGGATGGAGCAGAATACCTGCATTGATTCATTGCCACAATATGGTGGACTAAATGGATCCGGTACCATAATTTGAATTTTCTGTGTTATTTCTTTGCTTTTGTTTGTCCCTAAGAATGATGATGCTTGGATAAGGTATCTAGGGAGCAAAACCACTGTAGCCACCAATTTTACATTATTAGTAGAACAAATTGTGCAGGGAAAAGTGCAGGGAAAGATAATGCAAACAATGGATATTTTACAAAACAATAAACACATGTTTAAACAAAAAAAGTGCCATGTGTTGTTTGGCTATGATTAAAATGAACAGTTGTGTTATAAGTCTCTTGGCCTTTATTAACTTTAAAAGGAGTAGAAGGTGCAAGATTGCTAAAGAGCTCCTTATTTATGTAAAGGTTTACAGAAGTCTATGATTGTATTTTACAAAGGACGTTGGCAGAAATAATGTAAAAAAAGGGTTTTTGCTAAGATATGTTTACCGGAAATATTTTCAGAAGAATAGTTCTTCACTCTGTCTCAACTAACAAGTACCGGGGGTAATTCAGCATAGTGTGAACTTACCTCTCGATCCTTCGCATCAGCTCGCCAAGACTGTTACGCGCTCGCTGATGTGCTACACGCGGACATCAGTGAATGCTTTAAAGGTGTTCCAGTCTTGCGAGGTGACTCGAATGGTCTCGCCGAGACTGGAATACCTTTAAAGCATTCGCTGACTTCCGCGTGTAGGACATCAGTGAGCGCGTAACAGTCTCGGCGAGCTGATACGAAGGATCGGGAGGTAAGTCCGCTCTATGCTGAATTACCCCCCCCCCCAATCTTTTGTTTAAATTCCCCCTAAATAAAAATCTTACAGAAGCACTATGCATTAGGTTCCAAATGATTCAAGTTTAAATCAAATGGTTTTAAGTAAACAATACGGCTGAAGCATGTGCAATTTCATGATAAATGCCTGATAACAATGATAACAGACATGATTCTGTCATAAATCCCTCTCAGGATTCATGTTTTACAGCTTTCTCCTTTTCCTTGTAGCTTTAAGTAAAAAAAAAAAAAAAAAGTAACAAAATCTTCTACAACTCCACCCTAAAGTTCTGCTTCATCCTGTTATATTCAGAGGATGTAATATCTGGGAATGCTTCCAAGGTGATATTTTAAGAATGCTGGGAAATTAAGATTGCTGGCACTAATCACACACTCCTCGTTCTGTCACTGCCAGTAGCAAATCTTTTCTACCACATGTTGAAGGATTCATACAGTTTACAGATAATACTTGTTATTTGTTTGTTTCTCATAATGATCCATGTGGACATTTTAGGGTTTTCATTTATTTTAATTTCATTTAAATATGTTCTTTCACAACAGAGATTTGTTAGCTTCCATTTAAAAATTACAGTACAATGGTAACACGGCAGGGAAGGAACAAAAGAAGATATGTGAACAAGTCAAATGAAGGATTATAATGAGCTCCCTCAAGAGGGTCTATGGATTTAGCAATGTCTCAGCTGTGAGAATAAGTTCCTTTGTGTTTTTTGCTCCTGCTATGATATAATTTAAAGAGAGAACTTATATAAACAATTAAAAAAAATCCTGCCTGACAGAGAGAGGTTTCACTGAATGGTCTGGGCAGCCAAGTGGGGCTCAACTTTATAAATATGAACACAATTTATATTCCATGTGTATATTTTTTCTCCTATTAATATTGATGCTCAAACAATAGTGAGTTTTGCTGCTCAAACATATTGAGTTTTATATCTCATACAGGTTCCCATCAGAATTCAATTTGGATCTGAAAATATTACAAGCTACACTATCTGAGGCACATAATGCCAGGCTTTATGAATCTCCTTGATGTGAACATCACTCCTGTGATGTGGCAGTGGGAACTTTAAATAAAGCAGATCTTCTAAAGAGCAGCACTCAAGCATCATCTAAACACTTGCTGATTAGCATTGCCTCCTTATATCCTACTTTATATAGCTCTTTCCACTTTTGTAGGGATGTTTCAAGTGAGCCTCTGATGCCCAAATTGTCCTTCTCCCTAAAAGAGTTTTAAAATTTTGAAAGCTTTTAATTTTATATATTCTTGCATTTTATTGACCCACCTTTCTTCATTATATTAAACGTGCAATAAGACAACCCTTTGCCATGTCATACCTGGATTTTGTAAAACTACTTTACTTTATTTTTGCTACTTTATTTCATTCCCTTCTCTTTTTTTTTTTACTTCCTTCTTCCATTCTTCAACGTTAGAATTCCAGAATAATGGCCCAGTGCTCTAAGTAGGGGCTATCAGATGCACATCTGGTCAAAAATTTTACAATAGACATTGCACAATACAATAAGAACTATAGGAAGCCGTCTGTACAAAGGATTACCTATAGTCCCCTAAATATTGCTCATCAATATGACAGATTAAGTTAAAAGCGAAATTGATTGACCACTTTATTAAATGTTTGTTGAGACAGGATTCCTTTAAGCCATACATTAAATAGTGTAAACAGTATTACAATATGAGACTGAAGTGATAACTGGTACATTTTAAGGTTTTCCCCTTTTCTTTGTGACATTTTTTCTTACTTTTCTCCATTGTCTATTAATTTGAAATCACTATTAACAGAAGGAGATCTGGAAAAAAAAACTCAATAACAGCAAAACCTTGAAAATGGCCTCCATCTTCTGATAAATTTCACTCATTATTTCATGAAACCTTTACTTATGATGAATTTATTGTGGAATATCATGGACCTTAATGACTAAAGGCTGAGGGGGTAATTCAGCAATGTGCAAAGTGACCTACGGATCCTTCACATCACTTCGCACATACTGTTATGCACTCGCTGATGTCTTGCATGCGGACATCAGCGAGCACTTTCAAAGGATTCCAGTCTCAGTGAGGCGACTCGGTCTTGCCAAGCCAAGAATCCCTTTAAAGTGCTTGCTGATGTGCAGGACATCAGTGAGCACATAACAGTGTGTGCGAAGTGATGCGAAGGATCCGGACCTCACTTTTGCACATTGCTGAATTATCCCCCTGAATTGTCATGCATAAGCTCTGAATTTGCATTAGATCCCCACTTGCCCACTATTGCATATTGATTAAATTCTGCAATGTGGCAAATTTGAATCTAATTTGGGTGACTACAATAGTCACAATCTTATGGAGCACTTCGCCTCACTTTCCATGTGCCTGCACAGGTACTTCCACTATTGATCAAGTGGCGGTGTCTGTCAGAGTCAAGAATTCTTTGAATTGTGCAACTCCGTTTCAGAATATTTGACATGTTTTATTGTTAAGGAAACTGATTTTAAAAATCATAAAATATAAAAAATGAACTTTAAGATTAATGCTAGATATTTTCCATTTTGGCTTCTTTGCCCAATCTATTAAAACCACCTGAACTTTAATTTATTGGTAGTTTAATCGGCAGCTTGATTTTGGCTTGCTTTGAGGGATTTTCCTGAAATGTATGCAATTTCTATTACACAATTTTTCATGACACTTAAAAAGATGAAAAAAAAAATGTAATTAATTACTGCATTGGTTGTTTCACTTTGCTTATCACATTGTCCTTACAACTATATATATATATCTACATCAGTTAAAAGCATAGATTGTGTTCTGTCCTTGGGACACAAATTAGACAGTCTTGCCAACACCTATTTTTCATTTTCAAATAATAAATTGTTTCTGGAGATGTGTGGAAAAAAAATATAGACAAAAGTATATGTGGTGTTACAGTAAATTTACTTTTTATATATTACCATTCACTGTTGCAATTTTAAGAGAAATACAATTATGGTTAAGGTTACTTCTTACATGGGAAAACATAATTTAAAGATTTAAGATGAAAATGACAGTGCCTCAAAAGTTTAGGATTTAAGGAATAATGAAGTGTATTAGAATAGTTTCTGAACTACATTTCCACATTTTGACTTGATGTAATATATTTTTGCCACTTTTGAAAGGCATCCCTCTACTCCATTGATTATATTTGATTTGATTATATTTTGGTAACCAAAGTCAAAATTCCTGTTTGTATAGATCCAAAAAAAGCTTGCACCGCAATTTACCCTTCAAGATCATTCAAGATCTGCATGTATAGTTAAGTAATACTGACAGGTGCAAATATCCTTTTACTATCAAACAGATATTTGAAAGTCATCTATAAGTCATGCTTTTAATATATTTGCCAGTGGCTTTTGTTTCTGTCCATTAGTTTCTGGTACACTTAGCTTTCCACAACTATATTCTAGAAAATATTGCTAAAAAGAATGTGAAAGCTTAGGGTGTACAATTTTTTTATATAACCAGGATGGTAGACTTCTGAAGATATCATAATCTTAGTGGATAAACCCCTTTAGAGAGTATGTTATTTAAAAGGATTGCTAAAAAAATTCTAGAATTAAGAGCTACCATCCTACCACCAGATTTCTAGCAATTTAGTCTAATTAGGGCGAAATTTTATAAAATTGAAAATATCGATATCGTGATATCGACAGAATTTTTACCAATATTACAATATCGATATTGCAGATACCTCGATACTGACCAATTTTTTTGCTGATATTGCAATATCAATATCGCTATATTGGATGTTTGTCAATATCATGATATTGAAATTCGATCAAAATGTTTAATTTGTTTATTTCTATGAGAAATCATTGGAAAATTCAATATCGTGATATCAATATTGGAAATATCGGCAAAATTTTGATATCGCGATATTGGAAAAAACAGTCATGGAGTTCTTATGAGCCCATGTGGGTAAATAATTCCCTCTGCACAAATGGAACAGTAAAACATATTATTCTTAGATGTTTCTGAGCTTCTGCCTTTTAGATCTAAGTGAAGATGAATATGATAAATAAATGAAAATGATGGAACACTAGTTATATCATTGCTGACAAATTTCTATTGAAAATATATCTGAATTTGAAAAAGTAAACTAATAATTGATGTTTTATTCAGTTTTACATAGATTTTTGGTAACAGTGCAAAATGTTTCCAATTCATACGTCATAGTTTCAAAAATAATTCAGGTGAAAATGTGGAATTCAGCTTTTGGAACTATTGCAGCTTTCGACATTCTAACTCTTACACTACTTTAAACAATTTGGTTGGCTACTGAAAAATCCAACTGTTTTTAACCAATTTTTTTGCAATCATTCAGTTTTCTTCTTAAAAAATGCCTCATTGACTTAATAGCATTTATTATATGAAAATATACTTAGAGACACGGGGGTTATTGATTAAAGTCTGAATAGTTGTGTAAAAGTTTTAATTTGTATCTCTTTGCCACTTTCCAGTATTCGCATATTGAACAAATTCTGTGATGTTGTGAATACACAAACAATTTGCATGCTTCTAATGACAGGGGACATATGAAGCTCTTCATACCACTTTGCCTACACAATCCACAGGTAATTCACCTATTGACCAAGTGGTGAATTCTGTTGAAGTGGCAGAATAAGGTCAGGCAGACTGCTCCGAATTCACCTGTTTGACTTTGTCAGATCAGAGTGACTAATTAAAGGGTTTGTGGTAGAGCTATAGTATTGCGTAAGGCAGCTATTCATTCAAAAGTTACAAAAGCAACCAAGTGACAATATGAACTAGGGTCAAGGTGACATAGAAATAGATCTATTATTCACTTATATACAGTAAGTGGGATATGGTGAAGATGATGTCACTGTCCTTCACTTGGTCGAATTTGCATCACTTCTCATCCTGCTATTATTCAAAGACAACCCTGTACTACTCATCCTCCAGCGTCCATCGCCATTCACTTGTTCATCAAGCCTATTCTCCACTTAGTCAATAAGGAGAAGAAAATTTGCAACTTCCCCAACATTGCATCACCAACTGATGCAAAGATAATTCGACAGGAACATTTGCACTTTACCCAATAACCCAACAGACTTTTTTACAACCTCCATTGGGCAGACTATTCTTAAAGGTAGTTTGTTAATTAAGCAAGTTTTATTAGAAAGGTACACAGTTTTGGTGGCAATGAATTTACTGGGCCAGCCAATGGGTCTTTTAGATTATGTCAGCGTAGAGGTTAACCTGTGCTTATTTTTCCCTTTTTTATGACATTGGTTTGGCACAGAATCATTTTTTATAACTCACACATGATGTTTTCTGTATGCTAGCTAGAATAATATGAAGAGATTATCACTATTTTCTATCAATTTGATGCTCTTGTCTGCAGATAATTGGTAACTAATTTGCTTTAAATCTCCAACAGACGCCACTTATTATGCACATGGACTATATTATGTTCTATCCACTAGTTATTCTTTATACTGCAGCAATGCCTCTTCTTGTTGTAATTCAAACGGTCTCATTGTTTGAGTCCACTGTACTTTTATAGACTTTCCGATCCACACTCTCTATTCACTGTCTGATGTCTAAACCCTTTTATTCCCCTAGGCTTTAACCTTGATTCTCCTATTGAATTTTCTTCTGTTTAGAGACTTCTTAAGTAAAAATCTTGCCATAAATCCAAAGTGTTATCTTCTAAATGAGGACAAATCATTTCGCTAAGTAAATATTTCTACAGCATCTAGAAGTTAAAGACAAAATGGAATGTGAATATTTTATTAGAACTATGTTTCTGTATAAACAGTCAGTTACAATCTCCAGCCGACATAAAGGGTTTTGTTATTATTCTTATATTCTTACTTATTTTTTTTTATATAATATTTGTTATACTCTGTTCCTAGGGAGGGTTTTTAGGTGATAAAATAAAATGATTAACAAATATATATATATATATATATATATATATATATATATATATATATATCAATACTTGGTGATGCCTTTTTTATTGGACTTACAGTCATTTTAGATAGACAAGCTTTCCAGAGGTCAGTCTTCCCTTTCTCAAGTCTCGCACCTAACACAGTCCAAAAATCTAAATGCCTGAGTGCAAAAAACAAGCTACTGTATGTATCAATCTAAAAACTTTTAGTGCACACCTGGGTCTTTCATAGTACAATATAGATTTTATTCTAAGTTACATTTAAAATTCACATCTTGTAAAGGATTACTCAAATGGTGGCATATGGATTTAGAATTACCAGGCAGGATACTAGGCATCTTCTCTGGCAAGGCAGTGTTTATTGCACACATAATAATTTATGTGTTGCTTAATGTGGAAAATTCACTTCTCCATAAATATGCCCCTATATAAACACAGGAATAAATTTAATGGATGACTGAATACTTGAATTGTATTGAGAGAGACTTGATTTTACTGTTTCTTTAGTTTATTGAACATTGCACCCTTTTTGGATTACGTTCAATTAAAGCAGGGTAAGACATAGTAACATAGTTTATAAGGCTTAAAAAAGACACAAGTCCATCCAGTTCAGCCTATTTTCCTTTAATGTTGATCCAGAGGAAGGCAAAAAACCCATGAGGCAAGAACCAATTATCCTCATATTAGGGGAAAAAATTCCTTCCCGATTCTATATATGGCAATCAGAATAATTCTCTGGATCAAGATCCCACCTTCAGTTATCTAGTACCCATAATTTGTAATGTTCCTACACTGAAGGAAAGCATCCAAACCAGTTTTGAACTCTTTAATGGAATTAACCATAACAACTTCTTCAGGCAGAGAGTTCCATAACCTCACTGTTCTTACAGTAAAAAAAAAAAAACCCTTCTATGTTGATGCAGAAACTTTCTTTAGTCTAAACGTAGAGGATGCCCCCTTGTTATATTTACAGTTCTTGGTATAAATAGATTGTGGGAGAGATCATAGTACTGACCTCTAATAACATAGTTATTAGGTCACCCCTTAATCTTCTTTTTTCAAGGCTAAACAAACCCAGTTTCAATAATCTTTCTTGGTACTGTATATTGCTCATTCCTTTAATTATTTTAGTAGCCGCCTTTGAACCCT
>WMED01005715.1:8219-19205 GCA_019650415.1 Pipa parva
CACTGTGCTGCTTTCCCCCCACAACCCCACTCTCACACTGTGCTGCTTTCCCCTCACAACTCCCTCCCACTATGTGCTGCTTTCCCCTCACACTGCCCCGGCATGCCATCAGTACAACACGTGTGTCCTAATTAAAGCTACAGGCACACAATTTGAGCTGGAGGGAGAGGAGGGGAAGAGTCAGAGAAAAGACAACACAAAATAAATGTAAACAATACATCTCTCTTACATTAAACATAACAGAAGGGAAAAGAGTGAGCACAAAAGCCAAACCAATAATCATCAAAAGCAGCAAAATAGGAGGAACACCAGTCAGAAGGAAAGGGGGAAGAAGGAGAGGAGGGGAGGAAGGAAAGAGAGTAGGGAGGTGAAAGGAAAAGGAAAGAGAGAGAAACATGGAGTAGCAGCAGACGTTAAAACTGCACACCCACATCTTCAAAGCAACTACAGGCGATACATGCTACTGTGGTTTGTAAATACAGCGGTTGTGGAATTGATGGTTATTAAGTGCCGTCCGTTCTATCTACCATGGGATTTCTCTGCTATACTGATAGCTGCTGTCTATCTCCCCCTAATTCTACCAAGATCAGAAATGAGGCGCTAAAAGAACTGCCTCAGTATATCAGCGAGCAGCAGACTGCCCACACTGATGCTCTCCTCATCCTGGCTGGGGATTTCAACCATGCTGACCCAAGGACTGTATTTTCTGGTCTTTATAAACAGATTGATTTTCCCACAAGGGGTAACAACGCTTTTGATTAGGTAAGGGGCTTACAAGACCCTCCCCCTCCCCCACCTCGGTACCTCCGATCACCTCACTATTATGCTAATGCCAGCTATCAGACCACTAGTTAAAGTTATCAAACGTGTTCTGAAGCAGGTACGGGTGTGGCCGGATTGATCATCAGAATCACTCCAGGACTGCTTTAGTACCACAGACTGGAATATGTTTAAAGTGGCTGCTACTTACAACAACTCTACAGATAATCAGGAGTACTCAGAAACTGTCTCTGCTTACATCACCAAGTGTGTTGATGATGTAACTGTCCTCAAAATCATCACCATTCGTGCTAAGCAGAAGCCATGGCTGACAGGAGAGGTCCTAAAGCTACTGAAAGCCAGAAATACAGCCTTCAAAGCTGGTGACCACTCTGCCCTGAAGATGGCTAGAGCCGACCTGTCCTGTGGCATCATAAAAGCTAAAAGGCAGCACTCAAAAAGGATTGCCCAACGCTTTTGTGACAGCAGAGACACTCGGAACCTGTGGCGAGGGATTCTGTACATTACAGATTACAAATCCTCGCCACAGACCTGTGACAGTACCCCCTCCCTGCTGAACGCCCTAAATGGATTCTTCACTCGGTTTGAGGCACTTAATCACACCCCGGCTCAAAAATCCTCCCCTCCTCCTGGTGAACAGGTGCTCACTCTGTCCTCAGATAAGGTGAGGAGAGTCTTCAGCAAGATCAACCCTCGGAAAGCTCCTGGACCTGACAACATTCCTGGTCGTGTGCTGGACTGCGCTGGCAAAATTGCAGAGATATTTTCTGACATCTTTTTTTTTTTTAATAGTTTTTATTTTTATTTTGAATATATCATAACATCAATATCAAACAATAAAAGAAAACAAACTTGGCGATTTGTATAGCTGACATGTTTCATCTTAATAATAAAGATTTTTTATATCACACATTTAGTGTCTTGCATTCTTTTCCTTAGACTACTTATCCTGAGTTTTCAGACATCTTTAATACCTCACTGTGCCAGGCTGTGGTTCCTGTCTGCTTCAAAGCCACCACTATAATCCCTGTCCCAAAGAAGTCATCACCCTCCTGTTTTAACAATTACCGCCCAGTTGCTCTTACCTCCATCCTCATGAAGTGCTTCGAGCACTATTTTTAGCCACTTCCATTAGTACACTAAACTAGTCATTAGAATAGACCTAATTTGTTAAAGGGATGCCCTAAGAAAATGTGGAGCCTTCAATAAATGTAACATTTTAGATTGTTGCTATAAAAGGCTATAGTAAGATTTCAGAATATTCAAATATTAAATACTGCTTTTACAAATCATACTATGTTCAGTAATGGCTGTACACAGGTTACAAAGTAAAGAGTGAAAAAATTAATCTTTAAGGGCTTTTCAAAGTAACTAACTTTTTGCCTAAATGAAAAGCCTGCCCTAGTATCATTTATAGTGAGAATAGTTTGTGCGTAAGCTCACCTACCCTAGATATATTCCATGTCACTAGTGAACTAATCACCCTGTTCTGGCATGCAATGACTGGTAAGATTTGGTGCCTCATTGATTAAAGGCAGAATAGTCACGCCTAGCTCTGAATTCACATCCATTTGCCACTTCCCCATGTTTGCTTATTGAACAAACTCTCCAATATGGCGAATATGCGACTGATTTGGTTGATTATGATAGTCACGATCCTACAAAGCACTTTGCATCACTTTGTGTACGTGTGCACAGGTACTTTTACTGTAGACTAAACATATGAGTGTGCTGAAGAAGTGAACTTTGCCACTTCAGGCTAGCAAATTAGGGGGCCAATAGCAAGACTTCACATCCTACTTCCATCTGACTGGCTACACTACTCAATACATTCAACAGTGATCACCACTGTGTGCTTGTTCAACAAGACTATGCTACTTAGTCAATAATGAGAAGTGAATCTGTGACTATTCTGGAGATGTCACTCGAATTGTAGAGAAGTGAATTCATCCTTTAATCAATGAGGCCCTTGGTCTGGATCATTAACTAGTGTTATGGGGGGACCTGATATCTCTAGAGCAGGATAGCATATTCACTCCCCATGTATGCTGTAAAGGTAGCTGGATCCTGTGGAATATAACAATTGAAGGACTCATTTGTTTGAATTTATTCTTTTTTGGACTTTGTAATAATATATCCAAAGTTTTACAATGGGTAACTGGATCCACTTGCAACCAGCAAATACCCTGATATGAAAGACCTGGGAGTTGAAGATTCACAGGACACATATCCCTGCTACAGACAAACGTAGTTACATTGGATAATGAGAGCAATCTGTATAAGCTCAGCTGATGATGGTTGCCAATTAAACCAGTAAAACCCTGATACTGGCAGTTGCGCAGACTGCTCTAGTTTGCATGAGTATAATTTGGAAATGGGATGTATGTAGGATAGTAGATGGTAATCATGTTAAATCTGTGGATGTGGCTAAGATGGCTTGTTATGGGTTTGTGGCTTCTTTTATTTAACAAGGGCAGAGTTTCTTATGCCCAAAGAGGATCTTTGAGCATCAGCCCATTAAGCCATCCTGAACTGCTTTGTGGGATACAGAGTCTCCAGTATAATATCCCTTCTTGGACACAAAGTACCCTTTCTGTGAGTGTGACAGCTCTGGGTGAGTAAGATTCAGATTACAGTTCAGTATTTAGAACACAAACTCTATTTTTATGTGATGATCTGATGTCAGAGTTATTATACAAACCCTGAAAAAAACGTTTAACACCTGAAGACATGGAAACTAAAATAAAATACAGTGGTACCTTGAGATACGAATTTAATTTGTTCCGTGACCGAGATTGTAAATCAAGACAGTTCGTATCTCAAACCAATTATCACTTTTTAAAATAATCCATATGAAATGAATCCTTTCCGGCCCCAGCAGCTCGTATCTCAAATTTCAGCTTGTATCTCAAACAGGAAAACGGTCCGAATCGCAACTCGTATCTCCAGAAATTTATATGCCAAGCAGCTCGTATCCCAAGGTTAACTTGAGAAACATTGCATTTGGCATTGAACAGTCTGATTTGATATCGAACAATCTGTAGTTTACCTTAGAAAAAGAAATGTTATATTTCCAGCATTAATATATATTGTACAACTTCTGTAAAACAATGATGCAGTTGTTGGTTTAGTTATAGTAAACTCCTAGTAATTGTGCAGATGTAACATATGACATTGGCAGTAAAGGTTAGTGTAAGTGTTGTACATAATTTGTGAATATTTTTACATTCATGTCATTTATTGTATTCTCTGAATAGCCGCTTTGTGCACACATAGATAATTTATGGCTTACTAATATTAACCTTCAATAATAGGACTAGGATAACTACCAAGGCAATTATATGGAAACATGCATGCCAAGAATTTTTTTCTTAAAGGGGCGGGGGGATGTGAAGTGTGCAAAGCTGAAATTCAGTCTGTTCAGAGCTGAAATAATTAATCTTCCTCTTTTAATTGTAATGTTGGAATATAGTAGAAAGCATCCAGTCCTGCAACATAACTATTAAAAAGACATTCTTTTTATTTTAATTAAACCTCATCCCTTCCCTTTAACTGTATGGGCACGAGTGATGTATTGTAGCTACAGATCCAAATCCAGAATTCATTTCAAAACTGTATCTTGTTAAAGGGATGATCTGGACCAGGGATTGTGAACCCATGGCACATGTGCCAGAGAGGGCACGCAGAGCTCTCTCTGTTGGCATGCAAGCCGTCGCCAAACCCTGCCTTCAGTACAGGCCGCGGACCTGATCTGACAGTTTTCAGGCCGAATCCATGGCTTGAGCTGAAGAAGTGCAAACGAGCAGGGGAGTTCTCCTCCCCGACGCGTATGCGCTCCTCCGTTGGCGTGATGACTTCACTCGCCAACGCCGGTACATTGGGGGACACACTCATGGGTGACATCACATTTTTGGCACTCCGGTGGGGGGGGGTTATGGACTAAAGTGAGAATTCAACTGTCGAATTCTCAAACATGAAATTCTCATAGCAAATCCACAACCATGACAATATTCCCTTAGTTATATTCCCTTAGCAAACCCACGACTGTGACAATATTCCCATAGTTATATTCCCTTAGCAAATCCACGACTGTGACAATATTCCCATAGTTATATTCCCTTAGCAAATTCACGACAAGTCTCCCATTGTAAAGTTGCAACTGTGACAATATTTCTATAGTAAAGTTACAACTGCAGCAATATTCTCATTATAAACCCGCGACTATGACAGTAGCAGTTTACTGGGACTGTCTTTAGCTGGCGAATTCACACCTTTACATAATACATAATAATTCGGACTTAAGATAATAACCCCCTTTTATAGTTTTACAATGATCAAAGGATTATCTGGTAACACCATCCGAACATTCTTCAACTCAAAGTGCAAAATAAAAATCTCAGACAAGTAGACAAACTTTTTACATTAATAATATCATATACAATAACATAGCATATACTGTCCATCAGATTCAGTCTTTGAAACTCCATCTCCATGTTGATCCATTCATGACTGCTGTTCCACACAGCGCTTTGAAGTTAAATTCATGATGTTTGTTTGTTTTTTCCTTTGCTCATTGCAGCCATCGCTTTTCCATTGGGTACACAAATCTCCTTCTGTTCTAATTCTAATAAATACAACTTTAGAAAATACTCATTCTTAAAGTGCGTAAAACAAAGTGAAAGCAAATATGCTTTAAATGAAATATTCGAAAGATTTTCGTGTAAGCACAGATGAAATATACATGTTAGTTTTAAATACAGATCGGACATGGGCATTAATAAATTGGAGATTTTCTTTGTTATTTTATATAGTTTTCTTGGAAAAAGTTTTTGTTTTATTTCCTTTAAAAAAAAAAATAAAAATGATTGAATTCTAAATACTTCACATCCTCATTTTTATTTAGCCAAAAATGGAAGTGTTGTAAAGTTGTCCAACAGCAGTAATTGTGGGATCTGGCTGCAAACAAACATGGATGGTACTATAGCTTTAAGTGCTGCCTATAATGGATGTTTTGTTCATGAACAGGTGAGTTACAACACACACCATTTAAAGGGGAAGTCTGGATTAGGCAATATACAAGTAATATGAAACTATTAGTATAATCTTTCAAAGTCACTCCTACGGTAGTATGAAATGTGTATCATTTTTACAGAAGTTTTTAAATTATGGGCTCTCACTGCTGGACACATCTGGTAACTTGGTACCTCTAATGCCCACTGAGGCTGTCAGCCACCTTCTCCAGTAACTGACTGTTAAGCTGATTCTATCCATCACACATCATGCTAACCAATCGATGACAAGCCTCCCTAGAAGTCACTTCACTTGTTGCAGTGGATAGGAGCAAGTTGACTGTCGGTTACTGGTCAAGGGGCCAGGTTACTGAGTCACTGTGTATGGCTGTGATGAAGGGCATAAGATAAAAATGAACATTGTGAGAAGATGCTACAATTTAGAAAGTAATTATGTATGGGTAAACTTTGAAGAGGCAACTCTTTTGGTCCCGCCAAGACTGGAATCCCTTTAATGCGCTTGCTGATGTCCGCGTGCAGGACATCAGCGAGCGCATATCAGTCAGTGCAAAGTGAGGCGAAGACCCCGCACCTCACTTCGGAGTATCATGAATTCCCCCCTTAGTATCTGGAGTTGTCCAATCTCTACGTTTACAGACCAATAACTACAAAATAATAAAGCATTTGGGTTGGCATGGCAGTTATTATGAAGTAATTGTTAAAATGTTATATTAAAAGAAGAATAAATCATTGTGCCACCATCTTTTTTCCTCTGTCCATTTTGGGTTACTTCATACATTCTGATCAGGTACAATATCTGTTCATTTGACAGATACAATATGGCTGCAACCGGTGAAGAGAAAAACAAACGCAAGCAATACCATTCAAGAATTTAACTTCAACATTAACAAATTACTTATTACAAATACGGTGTGTAGAAATAACTGCCATTTCATTCCCAGTGGTATTTTATTTTCTGGTGTTAATTGATCATTTTATCCCAGATACAAAGATGCCAATAAACCCATGACTCGCTGGTACCAGATATGCATTATTGGTGTAAGCAGAATAAGTGGCTAAAACCTTTTTCTCACAGTGTAAGTAATGGGGAAAAATTGATTTACTATAATCTCAGTAATTTACTATGATTTTCAGGTCCACATAAAATATTATGATCAAGGCAGTTTCTGGACCCCAGGTCAACTAAGGCAACAGCTTAGGAAGTACCCCTTTAACCTACTTTTTCCCAGCATTCACTCCCCATAATCTCTCACCACATACGTACTGTAGTGTGGGATGGTTGGCCAGGGGGCAGTGACTTGTATTACACCTTTTGAGGTAGATAGCCTGTCCCCATTTAATTACCAAGCAGCTACAGTACTGTTAGCACTCATATTTTCATTTTCTTTTTATATTTTGGTTTATACCTAACCACTACACACTGCAACTAATTTTTTTAAGTCGGTTAAAAAGGGCAAAGCTAACAGTCTTCATGTATTAAGATATTACAATTCGACTTTTCTGACTGAATTCATATAACTTCTCATTTTGCTTTTTTTTTCTCTTTAAGAACAATGATCATGTAATGACTATTTTCATTGCAAAGGAATACTCTACTGGAAAATTGGCTTTCCCAAAAATCGAGGAGCTGAGATGCCCTACATTGGAAAGTAAGAACTCTATTGCATGTATACAAAATTGAAGGTAACAGGCTGCCAAACATGGTAAATATGACTAGCCTCTGACTACCAGTGCCTTACCCACCCCCTGCCATTTAGTAGGCAAATCAGCATTTACCTCGCCAGCCTGACCATGACTTTATCTGCTCTTTAGGTTGTCTTAAAACATTTATAATATGAAAATTTCCATTTCTGATTTACTCTTGTTTCAGAACTTGATGCTTTGAGCTCTGATCAGTGTTCCACTGTCCAAAGAAAAGATCGAATATTGTGCACAAATTCACCCATATCCCAAGAAGCCTGCCAAGAGCGAGGATGCTGCTTTGACCCTAGTGATGAAAATGGATCTTGTTACTATGGAGACAAAGGTATTGCATACTATCATTCTTGTAGCAGAGCTGTGTTTGAAGAATACCTACAGATATGCATGTGTGTTCCTTGTCGCTTTTTCACATCTAGTTACAATTTGGTGTACCCATTATGGACAGTTCTCCATTGCCTTGTCAAGAGACTTCATCCGACCATACCTAAAATTCAACACTATTCACACAAAGAAAGGAAATGCTTCCATGTGCAAACCCTTGGAGAGGACAAACCAATTTGTCCTATTTCGGTTTCCTCTGACGTCTTGTGGTACAACTTTTAGAGTAAGTCAACATCTGTCTCTGACCTTTTGATAGTGCTCAACCCTCCAATTCTAAACTGAGAAAATGCTATGAAGATATTAAACTTGACAATTGTGATTTCACTTTGCAGAAAGTTATGAGTCGCACAGTTCACTGCAAAATTTAGTCTTTGTCCACATGCTTGTGCAGATAAATCAGTCAGTCAGGGACATAAGAATAGTTATCACAGCTATGACCACACCTGAACCCCTGTTGGTATAGCCCCACTACTGTGATTGCTGCCACCACTCTGAAGCCCACAGCATCTGTGGTAAAACAATATTTATTTGGCAATAAGGGGTGCTGCAGGGGGAGGGACCCCGGAGTCTATTCTGGATTGGGACCCTATTGCCAAATCCTGCACTGAGGCTTGGCATCTTATAGTTTTTCCACTGCAGTTAGTTGGTGTGTACTAAGGTGCAAGCTTCCTGTGAGAATTAAACCCAGTCATGATTAGTCTATGGAAAATGCTGTTGATAATAAAAGCCATACCCCAAGCACTGAAACTACTAAAACCTCCTTTTAAACTGCAGTGAGCATTTTTTTAAATAGCTGATTATCCAACACAGGAATCTGGAAATAAAACAACGTATGAGAACAACCTAATTGTGGACATTTGTTTGAGGACCCAAGGAGATATTCCTATTGGAACTCAAAGAACGTTAAGGTAACCTGTACTTTGTATTCAGTGAAAGTAACAGTTAATGTTTATGCAGATCCCAGATATAAACAGTTTTTAAAAGATGCATTGTAGAATTTGTTGTCTCCCTGGTTTGCCTAATGTTTCAAGGGGAAATGATCGAATTTGAAAACATAAATAGCTTGAAGTTGCAGTCTCAGCTTGAACTGTGTTTTCATTTCTCTGCACCGAGGCAGACTTCACACTGCTTAGGCTGATACAAGAGCCAGCATGAAGCTCCACCCACTTATGCAAAAGAGCTCACACATCATGCTCATTGTGGTTTTTTTTTTTCTTTCTTCTTGCTGTTGAGGGGAGCATTCTCATTGGCCCCCGAAATGAACGTGATGACGTGTAAACCCTTTTACACCGCCGATTCATCTAAGTGGGAGGAGCTTCGCACTGGCTGCCTATCATCCTAAGCGGTGTGAAGTCTTGGAAAGCTTTATAAAGGAAAAGCGCCCTAGATAGTTAATGAAACCGTGATACAATTGTTCAGCTAATATGATTATGATAAAAATAATGAATAAAGTCTCTCAGTCCCAAGAAACAATGATACTTATCAGTTCAGTTACTTATTGTCGATCCTTGTTGGAAAAAATCCAATGTGCTGCGCTTGAACCAACTGGAGGTAATCTGCTCAATGACCTCTCACAAGTGGGTAAATCTCTAAGTCAATTCTGGAATACTCAGAATGCGGTGGCAGCGCTGTAAAAATTGAAAAACAAGGGAACTTCCCTAGTGTATTAACCTTAAAAATTTTTTAATGTGCACGTGATGTTGTGGAACTACACAAGTGAATTGGGTGTGCAGTGAGGATAAGTGCAGACTATGAAAGCTGCACTGAAATAAAGTGGTGATGAAGGGTTTGAAGATTCTCTCCCCTTTTGTGAATGCACTCACTGGAAAGTGCCGATGTGTCTGGCACTTTAAATAAAGGTTGACCTTGTGGATATCCGACCCATGGACTCTTTTCCTCCAGTAGTTGGATGCAAGGCTTTCAAATGAGTTGTGAAATAATGTGTAGTATATTCTGATTAAAATTTTTTATTTAAACAGGTATACACATACACAAAAACATGCTGTATTCCAAACCCTTTAGCAATGTGATGGTCACTTCCCTTTGGACCTCTGTTGTCACTGGGGTGCTGGACTATGTTGTCACTGGGGTGCTGGGGTCACGATGTAAAACCAGGAAGTGCGGCCGGTTTTAAAAACCGAACCGAGCAGCACTAGTTATCACAGAGAGCAGCGTTCTAAGCCACATCTCCTGAGGAAGCTAATGTTTATTAGCGAAACGCGTTGAGAGGCAATACAGATCATTTATTCCAGCACCCCAGTGACAACAGAGGTCCAAAGGGAAGCGACTATCACATTGCTAAAGGGTTTGGAATACAGCATGTTTTTGTGTATGTGTATACCTGTTTAAATAAAAAATTTTAATCAGAATATACTGCACATTATTTCACAACTCATTTGAAAGCCTTGCATCCAACTACTGGAGGAAAAGAGTCCATGGGTCGGATATCCACAAGGTCAACCTTTATTTAAAGTGCCAGACACATCGGCACTTTCCGGTGAGTGCATTCACAAAAGGGGAGAGAATCTTCAAACCCTTCATCACCACTTTATTTCAGTGCAGCTTTCATAGTCTGCACTTGTCCTCACTGCACACCCAATTCACTTGTGTAGTTCCACAACATCACGTGCACATTAAACAAATTTTAAGGTTAATACACTAGGGAAGTTCCCTTTGTTTTTCAATTTTTACAGCGCTGCCACCGCATTCTGAGTATTCCAGAATTGGCTTAGAGATTTACCCAGGTGTGAGAGGTCATTGGGCAGACCTCTTGGTGTAGTGAAATAACAGCACAGTTCAAGTCGTGACTGG
Source organism: Pipa parva (assembly GCA_019650415.1). Classification (NCBI taxonomy): domain Eukaryota; kingdom Metazoa; phylum Chordata; class Amphibia; order Anura; family Pipidae; genus Pipa; species Pipa parva. The sequence goes on from WMED01005715.1 coordinate 18,923, forward strand.
AACATTTGAACTTACTATAAGATCTATTTTTTATTTGCCTTTAGTTCTCCTTTTAATGAAGAAAGCTTCTATATACTGTAACTAATTAAGATGAAAAATCTCAAAACAGCACCATCAGTGAAGCATCAAATGACCTAAACAAACAAAAAAAAAAGAGTCTTATTTGGCAGTTGTTTAAATACAGCACTTATAAAGATGTAGGGGGTTATTCACTAAAGTCCGAATTGGTGCGAATTCGCCAGATAGAGACTGCTACTGTCACAGTCGCGTCTTTATAATGAGA
>WMED01005716.1:6031-16198 GCA_019650415.1 Pipa parva
GCATAACAGGCTATGCGTACTGAATCGAATGATCGGAGGGTAAGTTCACTCTTTGGTGAATTACCCCCCTAGTGTGGCCTTAATTTTAGTGCTTTGTAAGTCAGTACAAGTAGTTTAAAGTGAATTCCCACAGGTAGAAGTAGTCAGTGTAAGAACTGACAAAGAGAAGCAGCAGGAGGAGCAGTGGGGAGCAAAATTATCTAAGAACTGCAAACAGTGCAAACACTGCATTTGCCCTGTTTTGCAATAAAGATTGTGTTATACAATCCACTTTGGTACTGTCTGAAATCCATAGCTCTGCTATTTAACATATACTGTATGTGTGCATATACAGTATATATATATATATATATATATATATATTATTACATTTAAAAGACTATAAGTACACTTCGATTTACTTTAGCCAGAATTGTATCCGAAGGCAGGAGCACCTAGAAAGTAGGTTACATTCAGAATCAGTTGCTAGGTAACAGACAGTGAACATTACAGCGACTTTTACTGATAAAAAATATATAAAATATTTACAATGTATGGTTTCGTGTGTCAGTTTTATCATTCCTACCATTACATGCACATCAAAATGATAATACATCTAACCTATGTAACTGTGTAATATGATTTGTCAAATTTTACTGTTCATATTAGACTACTAGTTCTCTATACAAAATGAAAGCATTCCTGCCTTGACGTATTTATTTCTAACTGCAATTTCATGATATTATCATGGAGGAAAAAAAAAATTCAAGCATTTTATGACCTGTATTGTGAAGTTTAAGCAATCTTACTTGTAAACTCTTTTCTCTAAAGGTTTCTCACAGAATACATTTTGTGAAATTATAACTATATATACAGTCTTTGCTTGCTTACTGAACAAAAGCTTTTACAGACAGTACAGGAAAAGCAGTGTGATATAATTAATGGTGTTTTATCTCTGATCTTCAGCAGCTTGGGGAGCAATGTATACACTGACCAATACAGTACTATTGTATAATTAAAGCAATGTTGAGCTAGCACATTACAGAGAGGAGCATTATTGAAAACTAATCCTGAGGGACAAATGGAGTGAAGAGACCATTACAGAAAATGCAGAGCCAAAATGACAAACATAGCACCACAAAAGTTTCTTGGTCTCATGCAACATATCTTTTTAAGGTGACCTAGCTGAAATAACTGCATTTTTCATGCAATTCTAAATAATGTCATCAGTTTTAGGTCTAATATTGTAGACAGTCATTGGAGATGTTATAAAAAAAAGTTTACTATGAGATTATAAACCAGAATATTCTCCAACGCCACACCGGGCAGGGGATTTTTTTTACCTCAGCAATGTGCCTCATTACTAAACTCTTTTTTTTAGTAAACCGGTCCTTAAAGACAGAACATTGGTTTATGTCTGTAGCTATGAGGTAGCCAGCTTCTCACCTGATGAAACAAGTTATGGATGTACTGAATGTTGAATAAACATTTACACAACTAGTTTTTAACAGTAAGGGCAAATTTTTATAGATGTCGAAAAATGTTTCAGCAGGGTTATTTCTAGTGAAACTGTGCTCTATATCTTTAATATATCGATATTGCAATTTATAAAGCCATTAAAACCAATCAACCAAAAGTGCTCGCCTGCTTTAGGCTGCCGAGAAGCCATTTATTCCCTAAGGAAATAGTCCTGTGACTTAGCCACAGTCTAACAATCTTATTTCATATCAGCAATTTTTTTTTAATCTGTATAAAACAGTCAAATTGAAAAGTGCAACTAAATGAAAATAAACGTTCAAATGAATTGTAAGGTCGAATTGACCTTAATAATTATCCCCCTAAATAGGTTTCAACCATTCATTTTTTCCACTCAGGAACCAACTTTTGATTAGAAAATCACCAGAAACTACATGTAGCGATCCTTTTTAAACTAATGCTAAATACCTGAAAATCAGCCTACAAAATCATTACTGTTTACTTCCTGGTTAAAACAAGCTAATATGTGAAGGAGCAGTACTTATGTGAACGATCCGCACCAACGTCAGGTCTCGCGGCTTCAGAGAGGGTGCCGCGTCTCTTCCTTGAAACGGCCGTTGGGCGTGCGTGCTGATGTCATAGTGCGCACATCATGGCAGCACGCTTTTTGAATCCTGAAGTGCGATCATCTGACAGGCTCCCTGGCTATATAATGGAGCCTGTCAGAAGGGTTCGGCCCCTGATTATAGGTTTTCCTGTTGGTCCCTCTGCCTTGTTGGTTCATAGCTGCAGTAGTGTATTAAAGCTTGTGTTAATTGAACCTAGTACCCTGCTAGGTCTGCCCCAATTCCAGCCTTGTTTCCCTTGGGTCCTTTCCTTCTCCAGCCATAGTACCTGCCTTGTCTGACTAGCTTAATTGCTTATTCCAGCCAACTTGTGTATCTTTTGTGGGAGCTCTGCCTAGGTATTCAGTCCTAGGGGCTGCGACCTGGGTACCTTCCGCAGCGAAGTCCTAACCTCCTTGCTGGGGCTCTAGGTGAACACCAGGGGTACCTTAGACTCCGCGCCCTAGTGTCTGTCTGCCTGCCTCTACGGGGGATTTCTACCTGCTACCTTCTTCTCCTGAAGTGGATATCACATACTCGTTACCACCAAACGTAACAATATGAATCTGGTAGTCAGCAACTTTATGGTATCCCAGGAGGAACAATCTTTCTCAGAGATGCATTGGCATATAGCTTAGTATGAGAAAGAAGTGCGTACTCTGCTACAGCCTGCATGGTCCACGATAACATTCTCTGATTGGCTAAAGAATTGACAGAGGACTGCTCCCTCTACACAGACCTACTAACAGTAAATAATTAGGGGTTATTCACTAAAGTCCAAATTGTTGCGTATAGGTGCAAATTTGCCAGATAAAGACAGTCGCAATAGACTGCTACTGTCGCAGTGAGAATATTGTCACAGTCGTGAGTTTATTATGGGAAAATTGTCACAAACTTAACATTTAAAAATAGTTATGACTTTACAATGGGGAAATTGTAGCGGATTTGCTATGGGAATCTGCTGTTTGCAAATTTGACAGTCGAATTCGCACCTTAGTGAATAACCCCTTAATTAGATTTATAAAAAAAGACACAGGGGGTTATTTTCTAAAGTCCGGATTGACAGGTAAAGGTGTGAATTCGCCAGCTAAAGAAAGTAGCAATTGACTGCTACTCTCGCAGTCGCATCTTTATGATGAGAAAATTGTTCCAGTCATGTCTTTACTATGGAAATATTGTCACAGCTGCAACTTTAAAAATTGTCAGAGTCGTAATTTTACAATGGGAGAATTGTCGCGAATTTGCTATGGGAATCTGCTGTTTGAGAATTCGACAGTCGAATTCAGACTTTAGAGAATAACCCCCTCAATACTGTTAGTTTTGTATATTTATAAATTAGATTTTTGTGGCCCAAGTAGTAAGATGTGACATTTTTTGCAGATTATATAAAGTTGATTGTCCAGAAGAGGACAAATGCAAGGTGATTCTTATTTGAATGGTCAAACACATGGGGTCTTAAAAGCAATGTAAAAATTTAAAGTAATGCATATAGGACATAGATATCCAAATGCAGAATACATAAAAAATGGCAATTTATTGTCAGCAGCAACAGGGGAAACTGATTCATGAGTTATCATTTCAGTTAACTTTATAGGAAGCAAACAGTATAGTGAAGTAGTGGTTAAAGCTTACCAGATACTAGGAATTGCAGAAAGAATTAGTAGTAGAAAGATAGATCAAAGTGATTTTGCCACTTTATAAATCACAGAGGAGACCTCATCTTGAATATTGCATTTTGGATTCAGAGGCCTTTTCGACAGAAATGCATTAATAAATTAGAAACTGTTTAAAGAGCAAGTAAAATAATGCAAGGTTTTAATATTAAATCACATATGGAAAAACATTAAATGCATCAAGGGATTTTGCAGAGTTCAAAAAGGAAGCATTTAAAAAAACAAAGAATTACTCAAGGGAACAATTGGAAGCTGGGGAGAATAAAATTGAAAGGTATTGTATGGAAATCTTTACAAAAAGAGGCACAAACATAAGGAATTGCTTCAAGTGATGGTGTAAGAACAAGTACAGTGACAGGATTCAATCATACATAGAAAGAATATAAGGAAAAATTTTAAAAAGTAGATATAAAGTAATTCCACTAGGCAGAGTAGATGAATTAATTTTATGTAACATATAAGAAATGGCCTTCCTTCAAACTAATTTACTACATCTTACATTCATATTTCATACTAGTCATGAGCTGTACACTCTGAGACGATCAATAAATCTTTTCATGATGAAGACTTATTCACTGAAAGCAGTGGTTTACTACATACACAGGTTATTTGTTTATTACTCTTGTGGGGGAACTAATCAAATAATTCAGGAGCAGGTAGCATGTTTTAGCAAGTGAAATCCCTAAGTATAGCTGCAACTGCGCCTTTAACACCCAAGCAGTCAGTTAAGCAGCAGTTTTCCTTTAATCATAATTCATGTGACATTTAATGTTAAAAAAGTCAGAACAAAATGAACAGTTGTACTCAAAACAGCAGCTATTATCCAGCAGCAGCCTTTGTCTCTTTCCACATAATACAGCAGCACAGCATAGGGGCACAGCAATACCACAGGAACATGGGGAATAGGGAAGCCTTAGCCCTGGCCTCAGGACCCTGACTGAGAGCAGGATGTTCACCTCACTCTCTGGGGGCTACCCCTTCACTTACTCCTGTCGTGACTTTGGGCTGTCATTCTCCTAGTGTCTACTATGGCATGCACTACTGTGCCCTTTAACAGTAACTAACCCTACACCTACCTCTAAGCTAGGGACAATCTTTCTCCACTAGACTCCCTCCTATAACATCCCCCTAGGGCAGTCTACCCCAGGAATGTCTTCACTCTCTCAGCACAATAGCTATAATAATAGCTCTGCAGGACAAATTTTGTCCTAGAGCACACCTAGAGGTCTCCTACCCCCAGGTACCCTTTAACACACAGCAATCTCTCTCACTGGGTGGAACCTCCCCTCCAGCAAGCTGGGGAAGAGTGAACACTTTTACTAAGAGGCATATTCTTTATAAAGCCCCATAATTAGTAACTCATGCTCACCTGAGACACAGGTGAGATTTTTGGATTATCTCTTCCAGATTTGGCTGCTTCTTTTTCTACTATATGCTGCTCCAGTATGCTACACACAATGTCATCCAGAATAATGAAAAATATACCACATAATGCACATCACAACCGCTTCACAATATACCAATTTACATAAAAATCAGTGGCATTCTATCCCAGTCTTCTACATTCTGTATAGTGAGAAAATATCACTTGCTAATGTATTAAATTTACAAATTTAAAAGTGCAGTATTAAATTTTGTGTAAATATTTTTTAAAATAAATAACAAACACAGTTTCCTCGTGTACCTCTCCCTTGGGTAGAAAAACAACAAAATATGGCGAATTATCTTAGTAAAATTTCCCCTAAATGTTACTCTGTAGAGGTGTTCCTAACATATTTTGCTTCTTAAGTTCATTAAACACTCTAGCGGACATTCTGTTTTCCTGCATTTAAAGTTAGCAATGTATTTTTCACTAAACCAGACTCTCCACAGTAAAAGAGGCATACATTATTTTGATTTCTGCTATTAATACCTAATAATTTGACTTCCTCACAGTGTATTGTATTGTATACTTTTTCTTGGTTACGGTGTTACTGAGAGACCATTTGTGAGCTATATCTCCTGTGCCCCTAGGTTTCCATGTGTACATACTTTTGCACACTGCTGTATTGTAGTTAAGATCCAGTATTCTAAGCTCCCTAATTAACTTAACATTTACCACTTAAACTACACTGCACAGTATGGAATGATGGCATTTTCCTTAGTAAGAATGTGACATAAGTAGAATTCTGAATATCTGCCAACTTGCAGCTATCTTTGGACTTGCTTTACTACTCAGTGCTTTTCATTTACAATTATCATAATTTCTGTGACAAGCAGGCTTAACGTGCCTTATAATATAACATCTGTACTGCTTACTAAGCATTTTCCCAATAGGATACATGCAGTATTTTCATGGAAAAAATATCTTCACAATATCAACATAGCAGAGAACTCCTTTAAGGAAAAAAACAATTCTTAAAATAATACTGCAGATGATGCCCAATTAAGCTCCTTTCTAACTCAGAATTGTCTGTTTTAACTTCATTTTACATTGTTCCTTGTATGTAGCTCCAAGGCATTTAACTGTAGGTCGTACATCAGTAGCATAATCAAATACAAAGAATTTTTGATACTCCAATAATTATCCTTTGTTACTATATAACCCTTTGTTACTATATAACCCTATCATTCCAATGTTCACAGAGAAAAGTATATAATCTGTGAGAGGATACAGCGAATGAAAAAGGCTGCTATCCACAATCTTCCCTATATTAGTCCCATGGCTGTCTAAACTTCCCCTGGTGGTTTCAGAAGTAGTGGTAGCAATTTAAGAAATGACTGGTAGTGGACAAGTGAAAGAAATCTTGACAATGTGAGACGGCATCTTAAAGTCTCAATGGACAAGAGATGTATTACACTGCCTCAACTAGCCATGACTGAAGATCTCATGGTATGGTATATTAGGTGGCTAATATGTCACATGAAGTAATTAATCACTCACTGATCACAATATGGCAAAGCAGGATGTCAACTTTAAAGCGTTCGCTGATGTCCGCATGCAGGACATCAGCCAGCGCATAACAGTCTGCGTGAGCTGAGGCGAAGCATCGCAAAGTGAGTTTGCACCTTGCTGAATTACCCCCTAATTAATCTTTAATGGCAATAATATCTTTCATTAATTTAAAGTTTATCCATTACCACAACTACCACAACTGTCTTAAAAGCTTAGTGCTAGATTCATAACAACAAAACAATTCAGTTCAGTCCAACTGAAATGGGATATGAGTTTATATAAAATTTACATCAACATTTTGCTGGTGATATGTAAGTGGCTTAACTGTGACAGGTTCCATTATGGCATATGAGGCAAATAAGAAAAGTATTCTACATTGATTTTAATTAATGAGACATTCCTCATATGTTAGACCACACTGATTTCAAGGGTCAAAAAAAATTTGACTATAGCCATTCCAAGTAGGTCAAGTACAATTAGCGATTTAGGCCTTCGATAAGACATAACCACTCTGTTATGGACTGTAAGGTCAATTTCACTTCCATTTTTAAACCAACAAAAAAGGAAACAGAATTAAAATGCAAAACTCGGTAATATGAAAGAAGCCTTGTGTTGCAGATGTTCTGTATACTGTACAATCTCCATAACACACTTTCTGCATATAAACTGTGGTATTCAGGGATCAGACTGTGGCTACAACACTAGCTACATAACAAATGTAGCAAAGCATTCAGAGACTCTGAACACAGTGTTAATTTATTCAAATATCAAGAATACCTGCAAAATGTTTTTGGGTTATATCCCTTTCTCAAGTGCTTAAGGAGTACAACTCTGAAATGTTGCGCACGTATGCATGACGTCTGAATAAATCTCCATTGAGGAGCATCTGTAAGCTTTCCAGTCCATATGTTTTATATTCTGACAGAAGCCCTTCTTTTGTAGCTTGTGCATACATACAGGTAGCTCTTTATCAATGCATGTACACACTGAATTGGCAGTCTTAAAATAAATTAAATATAAAAGATGAGGTCTTCTATAAATTCAAATACCACATTTCAAAGGCAAGATAACAATGTTTTCCAGTTTCAATGACTATTCAAATAGACACTGTGCTATTGTACACAAATTCTTCATCACAGACAAACTGTCTGCTTTCTTGTCAACTGCAGAAATCTAAAACCAGTAGAAGGAATGCCAAACCTCTAAAGAGCTGAATCGATAAGGTAAGACTAGATAATATGAGTTATTTCATACTTACATTTTCTGTTTCTGTCCTAATTCAGTTAATTAATTGGAGTAAAAAGTGAAGGTTTTTCTCTGCAGAATAAAATATACAGAAATGCCAAATATCAATTGCTTTGTAGATTAAAATATCAAATTAAAACTCTAGACATACAATACAATTAAAAAAAAGACAAAGCCATATGTTTTTATTGCATCTAAATGATCTGATATAATAATAATAATACTTTGTATACATTTATTCTTAAAATAGTAAGATGGGTAATGATTATCTTTTTTGATGGGGCTAAATGGGTGACTCTTGCAATTTAATTGTCGTGAGATAATCTGGAAGAATGCTGAGAAGGATCTCAATAACTTAGCTGTGACAGTAAGCATTTTACCAGTGACTCTGTTTATGGGAATTGCTGGGCTACCAGTCCCATAAATTGGCATTGCATATTGTCCAGAAATAGCTTGTTTGCCATTATGATGTAATCAGCTTTTAGGTGCCCATGCACTGTTCCACATTATACAGAGCAGTGCAGTGGCTCAGTGATAAGCTGCCTTGCAGAACTGTGTTCAGTTCCTCCCTGGACTTCATCTGCATCAAGTTTGTATTCTCTTCCTGAACTTGAGTGGGCTTCCTCCGGGGATTCTGGTTTCCTTCCACAATCCAAAAAAGAACTATATAGGGTAACTGAAGCCCAATTAAATTGGCCCTAGTTCATGTGTGACTGAATGATGAATCTCTGTAGCTTTGCTTAAGTTATAACCAAAAGCAAAAGAGATCTGTGAAAAAGTGCAAAACAAATGGCACTAATAGTGCCGAATCATAACAAAAAAATAATCATGAAAAGTCCAAAACGTCCCAAATAATAAAGATGATAAGGTGCAGGAAATTGAACAATCACTAATGATGTGAGAATCACTCTTGACGACCTTACGGTCATACTAAATGCTCACCAGATAGAAGAATATATCAGGCATGTAAAAAGATTGCAGCGACCTCCTTGGATCACTTCTTATATGTTCAATCAAGCCAAATCAGTGAGGAAAGAACAACACCTCTCATATGCCACTTCTTAATTGTTCCAAAACAGGCGTCTCAAGCATCCATGAAATCATATAGAATGAAAAAGGCATCTCATAGTGTAGTAAGCCTTTATTTGAATAAATGTAAGAATGAAAAGGTACTCACAATACTTAAGAGGGTAAATGAACGTTTTCCTTTAAAAAGCAGGTCACAAAAGATAAAAATGTAGACAAACAGGAATATCACAGTCCAAGCATTAAGTTCAGACAAGATGACCGCTGGGGCCTCCCCTCAACGCGTTTCGCCGTAGTTTAGGCTTCCTCAGGAGTATAATAGGAGACATATATATAGGGTAACTGAAGCCCAATTAAATTGGCCCTAGTTCATGTGTGACTGAATGATGAATCTCTGTAGCTTTACTTAAGTTATACTTCTAGGTAACTCTACAATATCTTTTGGTCTAATATTTATTCTGCAAGTGCAACAAATTCAAAAAATAGTTACTATATATTCAACCTGTTCTTCCATAAATTATAAATTTTGTATAGAAAGTAAAATATTTAACAATTTAGCTTTAAAAAATGGGCTTCATCTCACATTACCCGTCTAAAGCACCACAGAAAAAAAATGGACAGGGGTAGGACTGATTAACAACATGGCTGCTATCAGTAACAATAAGAACAGACAGAAAGTAAGTAATGAATTTAACTTCAATTATAAAACTTTTACAAGTGCTGCGTTTGACTAACTGCCAAGCCAATGCAAATGAGATTTTTTTTAATATATATTACTGGTCCTTTAACTCCTTTACTCCTTTAAAGTTATATAGCCCTACATGGGGGGGAAACAATATCCTTCTAGGCTTTACTGACAAACTGATTGACTAAAACATTAGTTTCATAACAACATTCAACTGTCTGTTAAAACATTTAAGTACTGTATAACGTGGTGCCATAAGCAAAATAAGTACATGGGCTGAAACTTCCTTTGGAATAGAAATTAATTTTTTAGACTTCCACTACATTAGTGATGTGGTAAGCATGGGCGTCCACAGGAGAAAATCAGTGCGGGTTGGTGTTGATGCCATAAGGCATATCGGAAGTAATCCTGAATTTTTGATGCACCCCTTTGTGCGACTATTAGGCAGATAAGGTAAGACAGAGGGGGTGCATCAGGAGGTTAGAACTACTCCCAGTGTGCAACATTTGCTGGCCTGCTGGCCTTCCAGGAGAGTGCACTTGT